>JAQQSZ010012622.1:0-11965 GCA_028646595.1 Phalanger gymnotis | reverse complement strand
GGAAATGGGGAGAAAATCTGTAATTCAAACGCATGTGAAAATCAATGCTGAAAACTAAACATATTAAAAATAAATTAAAAAAAAGAGAAAAAAAAATTAAGCAGCTATTGTGGGCTTACAGTGCTAGGCACAGGGAGAAATAAAAAATTTGCATATGACTGAGTCTCTGACCAAGTGGGGTTTCCAGTCTAGTAGGGAGATAAGACACAAAAAGTGTAACCAACACTTATAGTCTTTGTACCATAATTTAACAGTTTTATGTTGTTTTATATCACTGGCTTATTTGTGCAAATATTTTTTCTTCACCTATATTCTAAGCTCCTGGAAGGGACATCCTTTTCATATCCATCACAACACAGAATATATATGTGTGTGTGTGTGTGTGTACACACACACACACACACACACATATATATAAAATGTATATATAATGTATGCATATGTGTATGTATATGTATATATGTGTGTGTATATATACATATATATATGTTTTTTTCTTTTTTCCTGATCCGTGATTTCACTGATATGGAAAACTTCCTATGAAGAAATTCTCTCTACCCACACAGATCAGTAGCTATTCTGCACTCTGATTCTTAGAGAATTATCTGGAGGTACTGATAGGGTAAGTGGCTTGTCTAGGGTCCTACGTTTCAGACCCATTGTTTAGGGTCAGAATGTTTCAGAGGCAGAACCTTAACCTGGGTCTCTTGAATTCTACTCACTATGCTATGCCATGGGGACTCTCAGAACTTAGCATGATGTTTAACAAACAGTACTTGCTAAATAAATAATGGTTTGATTTACATGATATGGTGAAAGACAGTGGATCTCACCACGACCATTGTCTAGTAGAGTACATTGAAAATACTAGGTGCTCAATAAATATTGAATAAATGAATGAATGAATTAGTGAATGAATGAATGAGTAGATTTGAATGGGAAGAAGTCATATCAAGCAATGGTTCTTAACCCATGAGCTCTGGACTTCGAAGGGTTATTTCAAGGTCTGAAGAGTATAAATCTACTTTGTCTTTGTTGCATCAAAATCTACTGGAACAAGTTGTATGTGGGACTGTTGAGGTTTAGGGGTTCTGGTACCTCGAAATAGCAACACAGCAGTCCTGCCTAAATGAGATTGGGCATAGGCCACAATGAAAGGCCAGTTGAGAGGATTACTGATATGCCTTAGGCAAAAGCCAGAGACTTGACTATAAGGGAAAGTTCAAGGAGAGTTTAGGGGAAAGTTCGAGGTGGGGTTTCCAGAGGTCTTAAACAAATGGGACCCAAATTCTTTTGGGGTAAGGGGCAAAGGTCTCAGCTTGGGCTTCTAAAATGGAATCTGACATCATTTCAACCAAACTTCTAATTTCTAAAAGGTTCAAAAGAGAACCAACCACCTCATTAAGTGATTCATTATAACAAATAAGCAAACATACTTTCTGTTGACTAATACGTAATGTAATTTACATATATATGTGAAACTATTCTTTAAATGAATGTAGATACTTTTGTGATTAATAAAGCCACTTAAAGGGAAACCTGAATTCACAGGAGCTTTTTCACAGACTCTCAGATTTGAAAGGAACCTCAGAGGCCATGCAGTCCAAACTGTCCCCAAAGAAAGATAAAGATCCCTTTTACAACATACCTGAGCAGCCTCCTCTTAAAGCCTTGCAGGGAACTGGAACTTAGTAAAGGCCTTTCATCCTACTTCTGAATTGCTCTACTTGTTAGGAATTTTTTTCCCCTCAAGTGAATCTTAACTTTTCCTCTTTGACTCCTGTTACTCCTAGCTGTACCTTTTGGGGGTAAACAGCAAGCCTACTTCCTTTCCATATGCCAGGTCATCAAATAGGATCATTGATATAGACTCGAAAGGAAATTCACAGGCATCATGTCTGACACTTGAATGCAGCTCTCATGTTCCCCCCTTGAACCTGTTCTTCTCCTTGCTTAACACCTCAAGTTCCTAACATTGTTCTTCTTATGGCATGAACATGAAGCCCTTCACAATTCTGGTTGCCTTTCTCTAGACTCTTCTGTCTTAACCATGACCTTGCTTAAATGAGGCACCTATGACAGAACACAATATGCCAGATGTGGTCTTAAAAGGGTAAAGTACAGTTTATTTTATCATCCTGTATCTTCCCAGTACAAATACTATTGTTGGGGGGGGGGAAGATGTTCTGCAAAATTAAAAATTTAATTTAAAAAATTAAATTTAATTTTAAAATTAATTTTTAAAAGGAGTTCCTGTATTAGAGAAGACTGAGAACCTCTAGTATATCCAGGATTCTTGTTCGGGGGCAAGTTGGACTAAGTCACCTCTAAGGTCACTTCAGATGCATGAAAGATTTGAAAAACTAAACACTATTTCAGGTCTACAGGGAAAGGTCAGGGGAAAGGAGGGAAATCAGGTGAATTCAATCGATATTTTAAAATTTGACATTCAATGCTAACTAAATTCATAACAAAACATTTTTTCATGCTTACTTTCATGTTTATTTCCATATGCTTTATATGTAGTTCTCTCTGATCCTCACAACAACCTATTGGGATAGATAGGGAAAACTTTCATTCCCATTTTACAGTTGAAGAATCTGAGGTTCACAGAGGTTAAATGACTTGCCCAAGGTCACAGAGTACCCACACTTGAAGTTAGTGCCTCTAACTTCAAGTTAAGTTTCAAAAACTCCACAGTAAACACAAGAAAAAAAACATAAAATGTAGCACATTTTTGAATGACTGATAAAAAAATTGTAATGTCACCAAGAAAACTTTTTATTGCTTTATAAAAATTGGTGTAGAAAGGCAGTGTATTATAGTGGATGGATAGTTGGTCTTGAAGCCCAGAAAGACTTGGGTTTAAATCTTGCAGATAGAAGATAGATGGATAGATGATAGATAGATAGATAGATAGATAGATAGATAGATAGATAGATAGATAGATAGATAGATAGATAGATGATAGATAAAGGATAGACAGATGATAAACAAATAGATATCAGATGATAGATAGATAGATAGAGAAAGAGAGAGAGAGATAGATGGATAGATAGATAGATAGATAGATAGATAGATAGATAGATAGATAGATAGACAGATATATCTAGTAACAGAAGCAAGTCATCCATCATTGTCCTAGACAATTCTCTAAGACTGTAAATTGCAGGGTAGGTGCCAAGGGGCATTCAGAAAGGAAGTTTCATCAGTAGGAGTTCCCTACACTGATGATGAAATCACAGGTCCAATAGTTAGTGCCTTTTAATGGGATGAATTATTAAATTCTCTCTCTGTCTCAGGTTTTTTGTCTCTGACTCTGTCTCTCTGTTTCTATCTCCCTCTGTCTCTGTCTCTCTGTCTTTCTGTCTGTCATCTGTCTGTCTGTCTCAAGTATTTCTTACTTACAATGAGAGAATGTATGACTTGCCTTGGTCACACTATATGTGGTAAGATTTAGAAGATTAAAGACCATTTCTTCTCTATCATCTATCTACTCATCTCAACAAGTTTACATTCAACTAGAGGAGTTTATTTTACACTTAGATAGTTACGGGCTGTTGTTACTTCAAGCAACTTAACATGGAGAAAAGCCGAAACAAGTAGCTGTCTCCTATATACTGGAATTCCAAGCAAAAAGAACACCTTCGCCCTTAAAATACTTCCCCACCACCTGTTCCCTGAAATAACTTTCTTCCTTGAAGAGCCGATATGTGAGATAAACATTAGATTTGTTAGAGATTAAATTTGCACTACCTGGTCTGAGGTGGCAGAATGAAGAATAATGAGTAGAAATTGCACAGAAGAAGAATGCAGTTCTAAGTAAAGAAAAACCAGGACACAGTTTCTAAGCTATCCTAAAGAGCAGTGGGCTGCTTCAGGAGGCAATAGACTTCTTTTCATTAGGGGTCTTCAATCGAAAGCTGCATAGAAGTTAAGGCTTTTGTAGAAGGGACCTATAGGACGAACCCCAAGGCCTCTGTCATCTCTGCCAGCTCTTGAAGTTATTGGTTCTTTAAAAGAAATTTTGCCTTGTCAAAAATCCATGCCTGCATACTAGAGGCACTCAACAAATGTCTTCTACTATGCATTCTAGTCTGATGGATTTGAACACAAGAGCTATATTTTGTAGCTAATGTGCCTAGAAATGTATAATTCCCCAGATATCTCATTTAGCATAATGGTGTCATTTCTTTTTCTTTATAAACATAGAAAAATAATATCCCACATTTTGTTGCACTCTGCTGTCAGTCCCTGGAGAGTTGGTGAGACTGGCTACCACAGTGAAACAGAAATAACAACCACCTACCTTAGTCAAATAGAAAAGAGAAATCGAGGCCATCTGGTATGGGTGGATGTGGGTGGGTGAAAGATATGAAGAGGTTTGTTCTTTAAGGAAAAGAGCAAAATGTACTGCTTAGTTTTTGCTTCCTCCTTTTATTTTTCTAGGCAACTGTTTCATTTTGTCTGCATGTATTAGATTATAAGGGCAGCTAGGTGGTGTAATGGATAGAGCACTGGCCTAAAGTCAAGAAGACTTGTCTTCCTGAGTTCAAATCTGACCTCAGACACTTACTAGCTGTGTGACCCTGGGCAAGTCGCTTAACCCTATTTACCTCAGTTTACTCATTGCAAAATAAATTGGAAAGAGAACCACAAACCGCTCCAGTATCTTTGCCAAGAAAACCCCAAATGGGGTCATGAAGAGTCAGACATAACTGAAAAGCCACTATACAATGACAATTAGATTATAAACTCCCAAAAGGACATACGCTCCTTGAGGGCAGCATCTTCCACATTTATACCTTTATTCCTCTCATACCCATTCTAAACACAACACATTATTTCTAGTACCCTAGCAACCCCTTAGCTTTTCTTTTATGTGTATTTATGAACAGCAGAGGGGTAGTGTCTCTCTCCATAAAATAAAATGTTACTATAAGCAGGAAAACCAAAGAGAAACCTTGGATAATCCACCATTTTCCAAAAGTTCCAAAGGGAATCCTCAAAATCACCTAGATTTCTGTATATGACAGCTCCTCTAACAGTATCCTCTTCCCCCAGCTTAAATCTTGTCTTCATGATATATCCTGACACTCAAACTATGTATGTGTGAGACGGTTTCTCTCTATTTCTGTCTCTTTATCTCTCTCTGTCTCTCTTCTTTATGTTTTTATGTTTTTCTCTCTCTGTCCTTTGTCTCTGTGTCTCTGCTTATCCTTCTCTGCCTCTGTTTCCCTCTCCCTCTCCATCCATCTGTCTCTTTCTGTCTGTCTCTCTCTCTAACACACACACACACACACACACACACACACACACACACATGCCCCACCACTTCTTGCCATTCTTCATGGCTCCATAATAGGCCAGTACACAGTCTGCCAGTTGCTTTGGAAATAATTTGAATTCTCTGGTCTTTTGGTACTAACACTTTTCTTCAGGATGAAGTCAAAACCTCCAGAGGATTGCCACTGCTCTTCCCCAGCAGGCCCTTCCTTCCATCTCTCTTTAGTTCTGCACAGAGTCATTAACACCTTACTTTCCCAAACTACTCAAATAGCAAGGGCAGGGGAGAGAATACACACCCTAGCCTTGCTATATCACCAAGTGCCAGGTCATCTGAGTCAGATTCTAAACTGCAGAAACTCAAGAAGGAAGGATCCAGCTGGGAAAGGTTCCCCACAGGATTGGGATTTGAGCTAAGTGCTAAAGGTTAAACCATCAGCTTTAGGGTGATCTAATCTCTCTGACACACCATATTCTCATCCTCTTCCACAATTCGAACCTACCAGGAAATGCAGCCCCAGTCAATCCCCATCCCCATCTATCCTACCATTATCACTTTGTCATTCTTTTCATAAACAAAGTCTGAATTTTCCTCTGCTTTATTTCCCTTCCTTTTGGGATCATCCAACCAAAAGCCTGCTCGCCTGGTTGTTCTACCATATGGAGGAGGAGAAAGCATATCAGACTGGGAATTAGTTAGGGGATCCGGATTTTCATCCCGACCTTGCAACAGACCAGCTAAACCAGTCACCTCTAGCAAATTATTTCCCTTCTCTGAGACTCCATTTCCTCATCTGTATAATGAGAGTCTTGAATTAAATTATCTCTAAGATCTCTTCCAGTTCTAACTGTCTAGTGCCAAGCTGTCAGGTCACAAACTGTCTAGACTATTGAGAGTAGGTTCATTTTCAGAAAATAATTTCCTAACTCATTTTCTCTAAATCATAATTGTCATATTGATTGAGCCTTTGAAGGTTTACAAAGTGGTTTACATAGACTATTTAAAACAAATAGTATGATTCCTTCTTAATAGGTTAAGAAATTGAGGCTTCTAGAGATGAGGTGATTTGCCAAAGGTCTCACACAGCTAGGATTTTTTAAAATAATATTTTATTTTTCCCCAATTACATATTAAAACATTTTTAACATTTTTTTTACAGTTTTGAGTTCCAAATTCTATCCCTCTCCTCCTCCTTGAGATGGTAAGCAATCCAATAAACAAAGAATCATGTAAAATATTTCCATGTATTCATTTTGTACAAAAAGAAAGAAAGAAAAATAGTATGCTTTAGCCTGTATTCAGACATCAGTTCTTTCTCTGGAGGTGAATAGAGAACTAAAATTAAAACCCAGACCTTCTTAGGCCAAATCACCACACTTTCTTCCTTCCTCTTCAAGAATCAAGGACAAACAATAGTTTCTTCCTAAAATACTCAGCCTGCCTCTTAGAAGTAATTAGATCTTTTGGAAAATATGGTAGGAGGATATCAATCAATTTGTAGTGAAATATCTGGTTTCACCAAGGACTTATACAGTATTGTTTACACTTGAGCTGGAAGGAATATCAGATGACTCCTGTTTTCCTCTCTCATCTCGAAGACCTGCTGGCTCAGCTGCCTTTAGTAACAACCTAGCCATGTGCTGCCTGCTACGTGAAGCTCCACTAACTTTGTGAGACCTGGAAGCGGAAAGAGGATGGGAGAAATAACCATGCTCACAACATGTTTGGTTATTAGAAGACTAATTAAAGTGGACTTTCATAGTATTAGGAAACCCGGGTCATTTGGGTGTGCAAACAAGGGTTCCTCTTGACAAATAAGAGTGTTAATAATAGTCCCTTTTGGCCACACATCCCATTAAAATGTTCACACACAGGTTTCTGAAATCTTGTATTGTTCAGCCTGTAGGAAAATATTTTTTGTTGTTTTGAAATCTCTTGACTTTTTTTTGCTGTGCAATGGGATATTAACAGAGACAGGCTCTTTCCTCTCAGTAATTTCAAGTTTCCAAAAATGGACCTTGTGGAAAACTAGAGGATCCAAACAACAAAATAAGTCTCACAACAAGATTGTTATCTTCTTTCCAATGGCCCCAGCTGACTCGAGAAGTTTCAGTCCAGGCTACTTTAATGGGAGTTTTATGAGGGTCGTTGCCATGCAAAGAGTAAAGCCAGCTTGAATTACTAGCTCCCTTCCTTGCACAATCACTCAACCTCTCAATGAAATGAGGATAAAAATATTTGGGGGTCACTCAAGCTTGACTTGACTTCAGTGAGAGTTCCTTCAATGATACAGTACCTACAATAGCATTTCGTAACCATAAAGGTCACAGTGCCTTACATATAGCAAGTATTTAATAACTCTTAGCCAACTCAGCTCCTGATGCTGGACATTTCCACCTCTGTCCTAGTGGCCTTCTCCTGTGGACCCCGCTTTCTCTGTGGCTTCCTCCTCTAATGGGTGAGTTTCTCCACAGAACCTCCATTTGAAGAAATACCAGCATCAGCCTTAATAAATGCTTTATCTAATCTAATATTAATAAATCTTTGCTGAATTGAAATGGTTTGTATCATGTATTTTTCTTAGGGCCTGCAGAGAACTCACCAGCACCTGGCAAAAGTAAGTACTTCATTCATTCATTCATGCTAGAGGAGGACGACAGGGAGGTATAGCAGAGAGAGTGCTGAACTTGGAATTAGTAGGACCTGGGTTCGAATCCAATTGGATCACTTGACCTGACTGCTGAGCCTCAATTTATTCACCTAGTAAAATACAGATTAGGCAGCTGGCTGGTGCTGCAGATAGAACCCTATACCTGGAGGCAGGAAGACTCATCTTCCCAAATTCAAATCTGGCCTCAGATACTTACTAGCTGTGTGGCCCGGTGCAAGTCACTCAACCCTCTTTGCCTCAGTTCCTCATCTGTAAAATGAGCTGGAGAAGGAAATGGCAAACGGCTCCAGTATCTTTGCCAAGAAATCCCCAAAATGGGGTCACAGAGAGTCGGACTCAACTGAAAACAACTAAAGCAAGAAAATGCAGAGCATCTATCTCACAGAGTTGTTTTGAAGATCAAGAGAATTATTTTATCATAGTCCCTGCCTTTATATCATTATAATCTTGTAGATAAATACTCTTGGATAACAATTTCAACACTATGAGACGTAGAAGAAGAATCTGGTTGTGAGGATAAAGGGAGATAATATTTGGAAAGTACTTTGCCAACCTTAAAGTGCTTTGTAAATGTGAATTATTGTTATTAATAATATTTGAGACCGTGCTCCCATTGTTGGCTATCCCCAGAGACCATGAGCTATCAGCAAGTTACTGGGCCCCCACCTCCTAATTTCCTGGTAGGGTAACCTAACCCTATCTGCATCATTTATCAGGGAATCTTTGCTTGAATGATTTTATTATCATTTTTCTCAATTGCCCCATACAGGGCAGGCTTTAATAAACGTCTGCTGATTGACTCGATTACAAATGTCCAAAGTGGGCCTCCTGCAAAGCACAGACAATGCTGCTCCCTTGCTGAAATGGTCCTCCTAGAGATATCTCCCTGAGCTCCTCTTCTCCCTTGATTCTCACTGTGTATTAGAGGCCAGGTTGCAGCTTGTTCCAAATGGACATTCTCTGCACAGCTGATGGGACAGAGCTTATGTTCTCACTAAACAGAACAGCTCCCAACAGCAGCTGAGCAGGGAGACTAAAGCCTGAATACAAACACTGGATAAACTGCTCTTTTATATGCTAATAAATTTCACCCAGATTAAAACTGCAGCTCATCAGGAGCGCCATTTCTTTTCATTTTTAAAAAGAAAAATTATAAGCCGATCATCTGTAAATTACTTCTAGCTATCCTCTTCAAATTCCTCTCCTCTTTGGAAAAGAAACCTGGATATCCGGGCCATTAAAAATGTATAATCCAGCTGTTTACCATATTAAAGATCACAAATCCTTTGCTTTGGTAACATTATACTTGGATAAATTTATCATGCTTGGCATAGAATATGACACTGGAGTTTGGGCAATCCCAAAGGCCTAGCTTTAACCATGGTCTCTTGTATATACAGCAACCAAATGGTCCACTCTCTCTCCCTCCCTCTCTTCTTCCTTTTCTGTGTTTATTCATTTGGCTGTTCAGGTTCTGTTTGCTTTTCACCTTCTACTATCCAGCTCAGCCTTGCTGCTTTGTAACGGGCTGACAGTGAGGGAGATCTTTGCTGCCTGGATAATCCCTCTGAAGGAACAGGAAGCAGTAAACTACCTGAACAGGGCCACTTCTGCGCTTGATCTCACACAGGTTACGTTGGGCACCATGCATAATATATTAGGCAGAAGAAGTTCTGCCTTCCTCAGCTCTGTCAGTCAGTCCTAACTCCAGGTATGGCTCCCTGCACTGTGGATTTTTCCCACAAAGTTACTGAGAAATGAAACTTTTGAAAATTAAATCTTGTCTCAAACACACAGAGGGAGCCTGCTTAAAAATGAACCTTATGGTGTACTCTTTGTCAAGTGAAAATGCCTCCTCTCCATCCCCTTTTCTATTCCTTAAATCTGAATTTCTAAGGAGAATGAGATAAAGTTGAAATATCTGGGTCCCAACTTTGGCTCCACCACTAGCTGTGACTGTGAGTAGGTTACTTAGCATAACTGACTTCAGTGTCTCTATCTGTAAAATGAGGGGTCAAACTAGACAATCTTCCAGCTCCCAATCTCCTCTAAAACTCCATGATACTGTTTTTTAGATTTGTTCTGAACGGGGCACATGTGAACCAGTGTTTTCTGAGGCCAATGGTGAAGGAGGAGGGAGTATGCTCTCCCTACCGTGAGCATCCGATGCTCTGCTAAGCCAAAACAAAGAGAATGAAGAAAAGATTCCAGTGGAACCTGCAGGGGAAGGGAAGGAAAAAGCTAAAAATGGGATGGGGATGGAGTGAGGGTCCAGTGAGACCTAAAACAGGAGATGTCTTGTCTGAAGCAGGGTCTCAGTGTGCTTCGATTCCAGGGCACCCCACCAACACCTGGTTGTATGGCATCATGGAGTATTTGCTTTAGAGATACGAAGAACCTAGGTTCAAATACAGCCTCTGATGCTTTCTAGCTGTGTGACCATGGGCACATTGCAACCTCGACTTACTCATCTGTAAAAGGGGGGCAAATAACACCTGAAATACTTGCCCTAGAGTTGTTGTGAGACTCAAATGAGATAATACATGTAAAAGCACTTTGCAAGTGCTAAATCACTGAGTCCATTATTATTACCATCAGACCAAAGTATAAATCGTACATTAAGAAAAAAATCAGGTCATTATGAATATAATGATACTAATAAATAGCAAACATTTATGTAGGGCTTTAAGGTTTACAAAGCACTTTATAGATGTCTCGCTTGATCCTCACAACAGCTCTGTAAGGTAGATGCTATTATTACGCTCACTTTACAGATGAGGAAACTGAGTCTCCATGGCCAAATGAATAGAGGAACAGTTTGGCCTATTGAAAGGGACATCTGCCTTGGAGTTATAGGACCTGGATTCAAATTCTGAATCTACAAATTACTACTTATATGACCTATGGCAAGTCACTTAATTTCTCTCAGTTTTCATTTCCTCCCCTATAAAATGAAGACAAAGCTGTTTGCATTTCCATGCTGAAGTCCAGCTCTAGCCTGCTCTCTTCCTGACCATCCCTTCATCCCCGGTGCAATGGCAGCTCGTTAAAGGCAGAGCCTGTTTCATTTTGCACTTATACGCTTAGCATGGTGCTGAGCATATAACAGGAATTTAATACACGTTTCAAACTGAGTCGAAAAACCTTTAGATTTAGAGGAAGAGGATCAGAGTTCAAATATATGTTCTCTTATTCATTCATTCCTCAGGGTGATTCAATCAAAAGACATTTTTAAATACTTACTATGTATAAGGCATTGCACTATGCCTTAGGGCTATAAAGTACAAAAAAAAAAACAGTCCCTGCCTTCAAGAAGATTGTATTCTACTTGGCTTTGGAAAAGGACCATGGCATCAGGGAAATGATGACATGACTTGCAGTTGGCTTGGATTTGAGTGAGGGAGTGCTGTGCAAGGTCACCAGTCTCACTTTCTCCTCCAGAGCCATCTGGATCCAGAGGCCAGATATTCATCGGGATGACTGGAGATGCCCCAAGATGCAATGGGAGACCCCGGCCTTTTTAGGCTCAGGCCTTTTCATGTACTCACTTAGAGTGAGGTAAAGCCCATTCAGTGAATAGGCCTCTTTAAGAAGTGAGTCAATGGATGGCCCCTCTAATTAGAAAAAAGATTTTTTAAAAATCAAGCTGGGAGGGGAAGACCCTCAGGGTTACAGTTCCAAAGAGACACAGCTACCATTGACATTCACTGTAAGCCAGGAGAGCCCAAAAGACAGCCACTAAGTGGAGCTTGGGCAGGGACCCATTGTGGTCCAATCTCTCTGAGCTTCAGAGTGAACTGTGAGGAAGGAATGAAGGAAGGAAGGGAGTGAGGGATGGAGGAATCTAGCCAGTAAACCCCAAGTTAACTGGGCAGCTTCTGGCCATCAAAATTTACCTTCCTTTGGAGAGGAGAAGGAAACGGAGAGAGAGAGGGAGGAGGAGGGGGAGAAGGAGAGCTGAGTTACCTAACTAGCTGGGTCCTCTCCCTCTCTCCCTTCCTCCCTTC
>JAQQSZ010012621.1:0-11965 GCA_028646595.1 Phalanger gymnotis | reverse complement strand
GTCAAGGGAGAAAATTCAATAAAGGGGGATAGGTTAGGAAGAAGCAAAATATAGTTAGTCTTTCACAACATGAGTATTGTGGAAGGGTTATACATAATGATACGCATGTGGCCCATGGTGAATTGCTTGACTTCTTAGGGAGGGTGGGTGTGAAGGGAAGAGGGGAGAATTTGGAACTCAAAGTTTTAAATAATAGATGTTCAAAAGTAAAAAAGTTTTTTTTTCATGCAACTAGAAAATAAGATACACAGGCAATGGGGTGTAGAAATTTATCTTGCCCTACAAGACAGGAAGGGAAAAGGGGATGGGAGGGGAGTGGGGTGACAGAAGGGAGGGCATACTGGGGAACAGAGCAACCAGAATATATGCCATCTTGGAGTGGGGGGGGGTAGAAATGGGGAGAAAATTTGTAATTCAAACTCCTGTGAAAATCAATGCTGAAAACTAAACATATTAAATAAAATAAAAAAAAAGTGAAAAAAGAGTGATTAAAAGTGAAAAACAGAACTATAAGGAATTGCTGCTAGCTGTCCTAAGGCTTAGCTGTTCAACTATGTGGTGACAGTAACACTCCTAAACTTCAGGGTCAACTCTCTAGTGGCTAATAGACCTCTGAAGGTTGAATCTGAAAAAATGAAAGAGTGACAGTGAATAGATGTTTATTAACAAGAGTTGTTTAAAATACATTTATAACCCATTGAAGGTGATACCATGGAAAGGAATGACCACTCTCCCAAAAATATCCCAATTTACTCTTGGAGGTTGCTGGCACACATGTGCCCCATTTAGGAAAACCTGGAAAATGAAAATACAAATTTAAGAGTGATTTATCTAAGAAGTAATTTTTCATGTAATTAAATTATCACTAATTTTACAAAAGAGTTCACCATGAGGTTCTTTCAACTGAGGTCTTCCTAAAGCTCACTTAATTATTTACATGACATTAGACAAAAAGGCAGGGTTCAAGAAATTTGAAGGTAAAGTTTTAAACACTACAGTCAATTTTCCCCATGTTTCTCTTCTATTATTTTATTTTACATATATCTTATTCAGGCTTTTTTGTCTTTATAACAGTTATTTGATTCTTATCTCCAGACTGAACCCTAACTTGCGATCAAGAAAACATAATAAAGCAAAAACATCCAATAATGACTTCATCTGACAATGAATACAATATCCCCCTCCCATCTCTCTGACATGAGAGAGGACACATATTTCATTACCTACTCTCTGGGACTATTACTGGTTGTTCGATTAGTCATTATGTCATAAACATCATAAATGATATTTTCATATATCCTGTTATAGATGCTTTAATATAAGCACTGCGTATAGTTTTCATTTGGAGGAAATAAGCAGATCCTACTGTTAACTGAACTTTAACAATTTACAGAAAGCATTCCAGATAGTACAGACAGCTACACAATGTTAAGAGATCTAGAGAAAAGACCCAGCATGTTGGTTGGAGAACCCATAAAAAGATTTAGGGATTTCTCAGAGTTATGTGTAAGAGATGTATTCTTAATCAAACAAGAGACAGAGGCAATTACAAAAGACAAAACAGATAACTTTGATCAGTTGAAACTGAAGAGCTTCTGCAAAGACATTAATGTATCTAGAACAAGAAGGAAAGTGGCTGAATGGGAAAAATTCTTTGTATCAAATTTCCCTGATTAGGGCTTGGTATCCAAGATAGGAAAAAAATTATAATTAACACACATGGATATAAAAAGTGTAATAACCATTCCCCAACAGATACATGGTCAAAGGATGTGATCAAACAGTTCTCGAAAGAACTGCAAAGTATTCACAACCACATGAAATAATGCTCCAAATCACTAATAAGAGAAATGCAAATCAAAACAACTTGGTTTTACCACATAATTTGAAAGCTGGCAAAGACGACAAAAAATTGGAAGAGTCAAATGTTGGACAGGCTCTGGGAAGAAAGGCATATTAATACATTCTTGGTGGGAGCTGTGAAACAGTAAAATCATTTTAGAAAGCAATGTGGAATTATGCAAATAAAGTGACTAAAACGTCCATACAATTTGAACTCCATTAAGCAGGCTTATACCCCAAGAAAACCACTGATAAGAAAAAAGTCCCTATTTATTCCAAAATATTTTATGGTAGTACTTTTTGTGAAAGCTAAGAAATGTAAACAAAGTAGATGCCCATCGATTTGGGAATGGCTAGACAAATTGTGGTGAATGCAATGGAATATTACTGCGCTACAAGAAATGATGTCTGTGATGCATGCGGAGAAGCATGGAAAGATCATTGTGAACTGATGCAGAGTGAAATGAGAAGAGCCAAGAAAACAATCTCCCCGGTAACTACAACAAAGCAAATGGAAAGAACAAGTGACATTAGAAAATAAAAACTAAATGTAACAAAATTATAAAGCTAAAGCAGGACTTAAGAGAAGAGAAAGGAGAAGTCACCTCCAACCCACCCCTTTGTGGAGGTGGGAGGTGCACAGTTGTGACACACTGCATGAGGTTTTAGACTTTTTCAATGTGTCTGTAAATTGTGTTGGGTTTTTTCCCCCTCTGCAAAATGTTTTTATTGGTCATATGGGATGGCTCTCTGGAAGAGGGAAGAGGAGAGATATGTGAGATAGCTATGGTGATGTAAGAAATGGAAAATATCAATAAAAACTTATTTGAATAAAAGATTTATGGTAGGACAGATGAAAGTCCTGCAGGATGAGTATGATATGTGCTGCAGGAGAAAATGAGGATGAAGATGGTTTCTGATAAACACTGCCAGGGAAAGCCCTCACATCAAGTGAGGACTGAATATGTCACTATTGCCAAACAATCCTGGCACAAGATCCCCATACAACCAACCCAGACCATCTAGGTCTGCTACAGACATTCACGCTTGTGCTGCTTTAAGGTTCACCAAGCATTTCCTCACAACAATCCTTCAGAATAGGTAGTACGTTATCCCCAGTTTGCTGGAGGGTCAGGGAGAAGAGTCATATCCAGGGCAAACCACTATTAAAAAGTAGAGCTGGGATCTGAACTCAGACCATCTCACTCTTAATGGGCTTCCCACCTCACTATCGCCTTCTACCATTCGTACTCCTTCTTGCTGTTTCAGCCTGGCTCAATGGAACCAGTGCTGGATCTGCCCCCACTATTTACCACTTGTGCAAACCAAAGCAAGTCAGTCACAGGGTCTGACACTCAGTTTCCTAAAGTATAGAATGAGAGGACTTGATTAGTTGAGGTCCCTTGTGGCTCTAGAGCTGGATTTCTCTTTTGACACCCTTTTATGTCGCTTGTCTGGACAGCAACACTTCACAAAGCAATGATCCTCAGCTATTCCTAAAGCAGAAGGAAGAATGACCACGTCCCTTGCCACCTCAAACTGCTTTGCCTGACACTTCAGTCTTTTCCAATCAATCCTTCAAAGGTCGACTAAAAACCACTCCCTTTCCCCTACTCTGCAGTACAGCCCAGATCCAACATTTCAGTTCTCCTCACTGAGCCTTCCAAGAGGCTGTGCCCCATGCCTGGCCTCACGTCACTTCCTGAGTGGTGTCCCCAAAGTCTCAGTGTTGTTTTCTTTATTAAAAGCTCTAAGGACACCTGGTGTTAAGTCCTTTCCTGACCACTTAACAAACATTTATTTAAGGGCCCATTATGTGCCAGGTACTGAGTTAAGAGCTAGGGAATACAGAGAAAGGCAAAATCTAGTCCCTATCCTCAAGGAACTCACAATTTAATGGGGGGGGGAGGGCAGGATATAAACAAATATGTACAAACAAGCTATATACAGGATAATTAGTTAATAATTTACACGGGAAAGGCAACAGAATTAACAGGCCCTGGGAATGGCTTCCTATACAACCTGAAGATTCTTGGCTGGGATTTTAGGGAGCCAGAGAAGCCAGGAGGCAGAGATGAGGAGGGAGAGCATTTACTACAGGAGGGATGGCCAGGGAAAATGCCAGGAGCCAAGAGATGGGAGTACGAGGAAACTGAAAGGAGGCCAGTGTCAAGTGGATAGAAAAATACACAAAAGGTATAGGGGTAAGTGCCTCCCCCTTCCACCTAATAACCCCTCCCAACTGCTTTGTACAATAGCAGGCACCTAGATCAAGGGCGGGGCAAGTGCCAGGCCTGGAGTCAGGAAGACCTGAGCTCAAACCCAGTCTCACTTACTAGCTATGGGACCCTAGGCAAGTTACTTCACTCTGTTTGCCTCATCTATGAAATGATCTGGAAAAGGAAATGGCAAACCACTCCAGGATCTCTGCCAAGAAAACCCCAAATGGGGTCACAAGGAGGTGGAGGTGACTAGAAAGACTCAACAAAGACCAGGGTTCTCCTGTATTAACTTATCTACTTACATGTACCACCACCAACTTAACAATTTGACAGGCTGGTGGTAAAGTAGATAAGATTCTATCCTCTAGAGCTGGCTTCAAGTTCAATCTCAGACTGAAATGGTAGCCCGCCCCAAGAGGAGTCGTTTAAACTTTAAAGTCCTCTTAGGGCCTCAGGCAACTGTCTAGTGCGAGCCTGTGGCAGGCGGAGGCAGTTTGCTAACCCACTCACAGCGAAATCACAGGTCTCTTCTAATCTCTACTGTAAAAGCTATCAATTATCTGGGCCTGAAAGTTCACACACTGCTTTTCACTCAAGGTGTTCCAAAATTCTTAATATAGCTTTAAACCATTTAGGCCTTAAACAATTAAAGCTTAAAGCAGCACCTTTGGAACTTTGGCCTTTGGAACAACCATTATTTGATCTCACTGGATTCTCACAAGAAATTGAAATCTGAGAGAGGTGAGTACCTTGAAGGCAAGGGCTGTCTTAGGTCAATAATTTTTTTAAACTTAAATTTAAAAGCTTCTTGTTGTTCGGTCTTGTCCAACTCTTCATGACCCCATGTGGGGTTTTCTTGGCAAAGATACTGGAATAGTTTGCCATTTCCTTCTCCAGTGGATTAAGGTAAACAAAGATCAAGTGACTTGCCCAGGGTCACACAGCTAGCATCTGAATTCAGGTCTTCCTGACTCCAGACCCACTGAGCCACCTAGCTGCCTCCAATTAAAATTTAAATATTTTTAAAGCTTAAGTTAAATTTAGAAGCTTAAATTAAATTTAAAAGCTAAAGTTGAATTTAAAAGCTTAGGCTAAATTAAATTTAAAATCTT
This sequence comes from Phalanger gymnotis, assembly GCA_028646595.1. Classification (NCBI taxonomy): domain Eukaryota; kingdom Metazoa; phylum Chordata; class Mammalia; order Diprotodontia; family Phalangeridae; genus Phalanger; species Phalanger gymnotis. The sequence goes on along the minus strand of JAQQSZ010012621.1, from coordinate 6,789 downwards.
AATTTAATTTAGAAGCTTAAATTTAATTAAGAAAAACAACAAAACTACGTACCGGGCACTGGGCTAAAAGCTGGAGACACAAAGAAACGCAAAACTCCTCCCTGCCCTCAAACAGCTCGGAGTCTAACGGGGGAGACAACATGCACAGATTAGAGGCACTAGGCCGGGACCCGGGAAACTTCAGATGATCAGCACAGGGGGATGGGAAAGCCTTCTTGCACAAGGTTTACTCCGTCTCCGCATCCTCCAGCGCCTAACATACAGGTTGACACCTAGTAGGTGCTTTAATAAAAGCTGGTCAAAAAAAAAAAGCGGGGGTGGAGGGTGTTGGGGGAACGGGGACCCAACGATCCATGGGGGAAGAGCCAGGCGTCTGCGCACGCGCGCCGCCTCCACCTTTGTACCAGGATGAGAGGCATTTAAAGACGGGTTCCTGCGCATGCGCCCATTGGGGACGAAGGGAGGGGGCAGAGAGGAGGGGGAGAACGGGCTGGAGGCTGGGGCGGGGGAGGGGGTAGTAGCCCTCCACTCGCCAAGCCCCGACATGTACCTGCTCAGGTCCTCGGCTTCCATTCCCCGCCGCCCTTCCAGCCGGTGATTCCCTGTATGAACTAAAAGCTGCTGATCCCCTGCCAAGCCGGAGAGCACCGTCACAGGCCGGGACGGTCAGACAGATGGATGGATGGTTGGCTGCAAGCAGACGACAGGCTCAGTAGAGAACCAGGAGCTTCTACTCCGCCTCCGAGAGCGCCCCACCCCCTTCCGAGGCTTCGCCGCTCCCCTCTGCCACCGTCAAACTCTCCACTCCTTCCTTCCGGCACCCGGCAGCCAATCCGCGAGCGGCTTAGGTGATACGTGATGCGAGGAGCCGACCAATCGACTTCCCTCTGGGATGGTCCGCCCAGTAGCTTTGCCTCAAGGGCTTTAGGGATGGAGAAAAAAGGAAGGGGGGGAGGATGGAGGAAGGGCGTGACGTCAGCGTCTCTTAGCAACTCTGTGCTGGACCTGTTAGCCCCAGCCAAGAACGAAGCGATGGGTCTCTAGCAGAGCATGAAATACGCAGGCTGAACAAACTGGCGTATTTGGAGCTGCTGGGATCACGCAGTCATATAATCCAAAGCATTAAAGCTAAACTTCTAATTTGCCCATGCCAAATTAAAAAGGATTGCAATTTATATAGTATTAGATGGGACAGTGTATATATAGAACACTGGACCTCGAAGAGAGAAAATCTGAGTGTGAAACCGGCATCTAATCGGCTTCTTAAAAGCTGAATGACTCCGAGCCAGTCTCTTAATCTTTGTCTGCCTCGGTTTACAAGTCTGTAAAATGGAAATAAAAATAGCATCTACCTCTCAGAGTTATGAGGATAGAATGAGATAATACTTGTAAATCATACAAAGCACTATATACTGTAAGTGTCAATTACAAGGGGAGAAACTGAGGCACCCCAAAGGTAATTCACAGGAACAGAGAGCTGGAACGGTCATTAAAGAGGATATCTAATCCAAGAGGGTGATTTTACAGTTGAGGAAACTGAGGACCAGGAAGGCTAAATAATTTTTTAAGTCGTAAATTAATGCAACTGTCAATTTGAAATAGGCGTGGCATCCAAAACAGGTCATACCAGCCTGAGCTGTGTTCTTTTTGACAGGTTACAAGACTAGTTGATCAAAAGAATGCTATGGCTATAGTTTACCTAAATTTTGGCAAAGCATTTTTTTTTGTTTTTTAAATTTATTTTTACCATTCATTTAAAAATTATTTTAAAATTCCAAATATTCTCTTGCTCCATCCCCTCTCCTACCCATTGAGAAGCTAAGCAGTATATCAATTACACTAGTGAGATCATTAGCAAAGCACTTAATAGATATATCTCATACTATTTTTATGGAGAAGATGATAATACAGTTAGATGGATTTGGAACTGTTTGAATGGCCAGACTCAGAGTGGTTGTTAATTGTTCTATCTTAACTTGGCCAGAGGTCTCTAAAGGAGTGTCCCAGAGTTCTATGCCTGGCCTTATGTTTAGCATTTTTTTATTAATGACTTGCATAAATGCATCAGATTAGCAAATTACACAAAATGGGAAGGATTGCTAACAACAGAGTCACAATCCAAAAAGATGTTGGCAGGCCGGAGCACTGGGCTCAGTCTCGTAAGGTGGAATCCCATATGGATAAATTGAGACAAAAAAATCAACTCCATAAGTACAGGATGGGTGAGATGTGGTTAGGGAGCATTTTTATTTAAGAGCTGAGGGTTTTGGTGCATTGTATGTTCAACATGAATCATCAGTGGGATGTGGCAGCCAAAAAACAGTCTTCTAGAAATAAGAAGGTAATAATCATTCTGTACTCTGCCTTGGAGTACTCTATCACATCTGGAGTACTACACTTAGTTGTGATAAAAAAAAAATCATGTACTGCTTTAAAGTTTGCAAATTACTTGATATACATTTCATTTGATCTTCACTAGCCCTGCCCCTCCTTGAAGAAAACTCAGATGTTGGCGCTTCTCTTTTTGGTAACTATGTATGTGATGTCTTCATCAGACAAAGCTTGTCTGTTCAATTGTGTTATTTGATCTGTTTACATTTCTGTTTGTAATTTCTCTTTGTATTTGCTCTGAAGCTTAGGGTACTGGCTTTTCCCCCAAACTAAGTGAATGATATATGTATGTTTGATTAAAATGAAATTGTAAACCCCTTAAAGTTGCTTTCCTTAGAAAGCAGATCAAAGAACCTGTGCTGGCAGCTATTGTTGCTGGTGTTGTTGGGTCTTACACCTCAGCAGCAGCTGCAAGCCACATTGTTGTTACATTTGCACATCTAGATTATATGTGGATTTGTCTAAATATGACTTCAAGGGAAGCATGAATCTCTAGAGTCTCCACCCTCCTCCTCCTCCAAGGGAGACTTTGATTCCTGCCAAGAAGGGAAGCAGGAGGTTGGTTGGGGCCAGAAGCTGGCCACTTTGTTGTTCTCAGAGAAAGTGTACTATTATATATATGTCTCTCCCCCATCTAAATATTGTTAGCCTAGGGAAAATAATGTTTAGGTTCAAGATGAACTCCTAATGACCATCCCTTAACTGAGAAGTGTTCAAGCTATATACTCAAGGCTTGACTCCCTTCCCATCAAATGCCAATTTCACAAAGATCACATGTAGCAAATAGTGAATAAACCCATTTATCCAAGCCAATAACAAACAAAAATCATAGAATTTATGCAGTTGAGAATATAGCAAACAATACATAGAGTGAATGAACCATCCCATTGGAAATGAGATGTCTTAGCTCAGTAAAGAGATAGAGTCACTAATATTATCCAAAGGGGTATTTCCAAAAAGTCTCTAGCGTGGCAAGCTGGAGATAGGGACATGACTGTAGCTTCTCTACATATTGGCTTCTTCCAAGGGTCTTTCTCTTTCTTGGGGGACCTGAAGAGAGCGTGGAATCATATGTACCCTTTCTCAAAGCTGGACGCCAGAAGACCAGGATCTCTCTTCTCCCAAGGTTTCCACAATTCTGCTCCTTAATGGGGCATGGAGCTTTGAATATTCAGTCTCCACCAGTTACACGAGTCTTGAGCAAATATACTTTTAGCTATGGGGTAACACTGGGGACCGACATTTGCTGGATATTGATAAGCCAGAAAGTGAATAGAAATGGGCAATGAGGCTTGTGAAGGGCTTGATTGTGGATAGACTTCACATGAGGATCAGCTGAAGGAACTGGGGGATATTTAACCTGGAGAAGCCTCAAGAAGACAATTTTAACTGTCTCTGTTGAGGATTGGGGAGAGCCGAGGTCCAGGAAACCCAAGACCAGAGTTCTCAGATGGGGTCTTTAAGGGGGAGAACCCCTCAAAGACCTGAGTAATGGAGAGGATCAGGGGCATCTGGAACACATTTACCATCTCAAGCATTCTCTAAGTCAAGGTGGCAAAGATTTATTATGCTTTACAGCGGGCAAGAGTTCTTAAGAAGCCTGCAACCTCACAGGGATGCAGGAAAAGCTTTTAAAGGAGATTTTGGGATGAAACATGTCAATTAGGTGTTTTGGGGTAGGATTAGGGAGTGGTTAATGGGTGGTCAGTTCTTACAGGAACATACACTTTTTGCATCTAGGTATTTTACCTAGAGTTCACTGGGAAACAGTCCAGGTGGGCCACCTGGAGGTGTGGTTTTTGCCTTGAAACTCACTAAGTCAACTAATGGTCAGGGCTGACTGGAAATATCTAGGTTGCTTCCATCAAATGTCATTAGACAAGATAGATGTGAGGGAGTACACATGTCTGGGTCTAGGATACATATCAGTAAGGTCAGTAAGTAGTAAATATCGTTATGGCCCAGTGCTCAGCCAATTAGCATGTACAAAGGGAGTCCAAACTAGTAAATTCTATAGGTGCAACTGGCTGCAGTATCAGGAGATATGTGTTTTGCTAAGGCATGCTACCCTTGAACTGGAGAGGAACTGCCTGAGACAGTATTTTGAGGCCAGGGAGAGATGTGATTTTAGAAGAGGATGTGGTTTTGGAATTGGGGTCCAGGCACAGGCATCCAAGCAGAGGCTAAGGAGAAATGTTAGAATTAGGGTCCAAGCACCCCCATAACCTCAAGTACCTCAAAGGCTGTCCTGTTGCCATGTTTTTAGGAGTTGCAAGAAAAAAAATGCAATTGTAGGTTTGCTGTTTGGGGAAGGACGTCCTAAAAAAGTGAGAGCTGCCCAAAATTACGACGGATGGCCATGAGAGGTCTTGAAGGTCTTCAAAAAGAGACGGATGACTTAATGTTTAAAGTATGTTGCTAGATGGCACATTAGATAGCGTGCCAAGCCTGAAGCAGGAAAGACCTGAGCTCAAATGTGACCTGACACTGTGTGACCCTGGGCAAGTCACTTAACCTTGTCTCAGTTTACTTATCTGTCCAAAGAAATGGCAGCCACCCCCGCAATTTTGCCAAGAGAAGCCCAAATGGGGTCACAAGGAGGCAGACACAACTGAAAAGGATTGAAGCACAACAAAGCTCCAGGGGGAAGGGGCATGGCCCCCGACCTAAGACTCTTCTTCTCCCTAAGACGCCTCAGATAAGGAGGTTTTCACGCGGGGGTGTGGCCCACGTATGCGCCCATCCGGGCCGGAAGCGGAAGCAGCGGGCACGAGACCCGCCCCTAACTGCGCACCTAGGGCCGCCCTTCAGCCAATCGTGGCTTGGGGCAGAACACTTGTGGCCCTGGTACATCACCTAGGGACTGGCCGCGCCGCGGGGCTGACCTCTAGTTATTATGCACGCAGGCCCTGCCCCTTCTGCTCGGCTGATTCTGGACTTGCACTGGCTGTACCCAGTGGCCCAGCGAGGGTGCGCGCGCAGCTCTCGGTCCTCCTGCCCTGACTCATCGGGATGCGCGCGCAGCCCTAGACCCTTCTGCCCAGGCTGGCACTTGGTGCACCCCAGGCTTCCTCAGGGTGCGTGCGCCGCCGCCCGGCTCCAGCTTGGGCTGCAGCCAGTTTCGAGGTTCTGCCAGTGAGTTGCGGATTTAAACTAGAGCATGTGTTGCAGACAGCCAGGCCGGGAGCTAGGGAATGGGTGCCTGGGGAGGCCTGGAAGGCTCCGCCCTGGGCTGACCTTGATCTTCCAGCCGGCACCCCAGGAGCTACATTCCAAAACCCAGAAGGTCTTTCTAGCAAGCATCCCTTGCTTAACACCTAATAGGCCCTTAATGTCTGGTTATTAATCAGTGGGTGCGTAGCCAGAACCCTCGATTGCGCGGGCTCTGCCCAGTTTGCTCCTAAGTTAGGGTCCCTTGTCTCTGCAGGTCCCAGCCCCCCCAGCTCGACATGCCCGCGGGCGTGTCGTGGCCCTCGTACCTGAAAATGGTGGCAGCCAGCATGGGGGCCATGCTGGCAGGGGCAGAAGTGGTGCACAGGTACTACCGACCCGATCTGGTGAGTGAAGGGCCCGGGCTGTGGGACTGGGGGCGGCTGTCCCGTTCTCGGACCATTTCAGTCACCTAATATTTATTTAACACCTTCCGAGCCCTTGGTCCTAAAGACAAGGTCATATATAAAAGTCCCACTGTCAAGAAACATTTATTGAGCACTTGCTATGTGCCAGGCACCGGGGATACAAAAAGAGCCAATAGACAGCCCCTGCCCCAGGGAGCTCACAATCTGTGGAAGGAGACAACCATCAATCAATAAATAATTTATCAAATGATTACTAATTTATTAAGCACCTACTATGTGCCAGGCACAGTTTTAACCCCGGGGGGGGGTGGTAGATTACCAGGGGACCCAGGACACACACAAATCGTTAAGAACTTTGGTCTTGGAGAGTTGCCTTGGGCATTGAGAGGTCATGTGACTTGCCCAGCCTGTAGGTGTTAGAACCTGCACACAGGTCTAACTAGCTCCAAGGTCACCTCTTTAGTCTGCCAGGCTACACTTAAATGTTTGTAGGCGGGGTGATATATGTAATACATGTAAGGTGTTTTGCAAATTTTAAAGGATACCCATTGGATTCGAATGCTGTCTCTGGACACTACCTTGTCATTGTAGTCTGAGGCACAGCATTGATGTCTGTGGTTTCTTTTCAGACCATACCTGAAGTCCCTCCAAAACGTGGTGAACTCAAAACAGAGCTTCTGGGCCTCAAAAGCAGAGAAGAGCAAGATCAAATTTCTCAGCAGCAGTGATCTACACGGTCAGCATTTGACAGGGGTACTTTTACTCCCTTTTTATACATACGGACAGTCATTTTGCTTGTCCCAACACACTCAGGGTTCTC
>JAQQSZ010012619.1:0-11966 GCA_028646595.1 Phalanger gymnotis | reverse complement strand
TGTCGTTTTTATTCTATTGGCATAACACAGCTTTGAGCACTAAATATTCCTTCAATTATTTTTCATTCTTCATTTCTTTGAGAAGCTTTGTGTAGTTTTATCTATCTAGGTCTTGAGTGTGGTTTGGCAACATTGTTTAATATTTTTTGTATTTTAATGGAATATCCATTTCTCTCATTACCTTGGTGGTCCTGTCATTGCTATCTAGAAAAGCTTTTGACTTTTGTGACTGGATTTTTTCTCTTATTTGCCCATGTTTATGCTCTTAGTTTTTCTCCTATTTTATTCTTATAACTATCATTTGCAGATGTATTTCTCAGGGAACTTATTTGCAAAGCACCTTGCTGAGTCCAAACAAACTTAATAAAATAAGGCATTCTCAAAATTGTTTCTTTCTAATTTTTAATATGGCCATGATGATGTTTGTATGATATTTAGTATTTCTTTTCCTTGAAGGCATGTATGATAGCATCAAGGCTTCCTGTTTAGAACAGTAAGAATTTGTTTTCTATAAAAATTCAATACAGTTTTCTCTGAGACTTGATTATCTCCTGCTTCCCTTAATGCATCTTCTTGGTTAAGTAAGGTCATTAAAAGCACTATCCAAATGAACTCGAGGCCTCTTTGACTTGTTGAATTTCTGAAGGCAACACAAGTCACCACACCTTGCCCTCCTGCCCATACAATGCATATATGGAGAAGAAGGGAATTATAGCCAAAAAAGCCAACTGCCTCTGTATTTTTTGTTTGTTTGTTTGTTTGTTTTTGCATATACTTGATATGTTAGGGCAAAGTAATTCTCCATTTTCATAAAATTGTTCAATGATTTTCCATTTCCTTGTTTTGTTCCCACATTGAATGTGAATTAAGAAATTGTTGATGTTAAGCCTGCCTCTAACAGCATGATTTGGCATTTTATGTTTCATTGTTACTGTTGAATTCAAGATAGAACACTGGACTGTTAGAAAAGCTCCTGGGCAGAGATGAAAAATACATAGTACTGCCCAAAGACAGGGCAGAAGGAAGATTTGTTGAGAGTAGAACAATGTTACTATAGTTTGAGGGGAGGTAGATGAATGAAAAATGAAAAATAGTCAAATTCTTCTATGAAACTCAGATGTATTATGAAATGGAAGGAAAGAAGGAAGGAAACACATTTATCCAGCCCTGCCAGGCCCTGTGCTAAGTGCTGGACACAGTTTCAGTCCTCAGTAAGCTTATTTTCTAATAGGGGAAGACACTTCATAAAAGAGAGCTGAAAAGTAGGGGGCAGGGAAAAAGAGGGAAAGATGAAAGTACCTGGTGAAAAGAGCAAAAGGTGGGGAATGATTTTGAAGTCCAGAAATTCAGTAATGGGGCAACTAGGCAAAAATGAAGGTGAGTATGCCTAGACCACTTAATACAATGAATCCCAACGGAAGAAGAGATACAGACTATATAGAGGGATATTCCAGGATAAGTAGGGCTCAGAGATGGTAGGATGTTCTATGACAAGGAGTCCCCAGGTGCTGAGGCAATTTCCAGTACAAAACAGCAGACATATGGTTTTAAAGTCTGGAAAAACACGAATAGGGCTGGGAGGGGAAAAACAAGTACTTAAAAACTGTAAATACTGTTTCTTATTAGGTTAATTTCCTTCAGTTTCTAGGACTCTTTTGGCAGCTTTAACTGTATTTGTGTATATGTACTTTCCTCTGGTTGCTTTTGAAGTGTTTGACCTGCATAATGCATTTGGTTTTCTATTTGCCCTGCCTCCTTCTGGAGGATCTCATTCTATAAAGAGATATTCTTTATATTTTAAAGCACATTGAGTCCTGATCACCATTTTTATTAGAATGAAAGGATAACAATGATATTCTTCAGAAACCAAAGGGCAAATTACATTTGATACAGTAACAATCAGTACTATTTACACTAACAATCAGTTACCGAAGACTAAAGCCAATCCAGGCTCCAGGTTGGTGAGTAGGTGGTCTTAATGATAACAAGTTTCAGTAGAGCATGATATTCTTAGTGACATTACTGGAAAATTATCAACAGCTGACTGCATTATGTAAATTACTCTCTAGATGCAATTTGGGTGGCCTGAATGTGAAAGTACTGAAAATACAAATTAATTTTCTGGTCAGGGAATATGTACTAATGGAGAAATATTTAACCCTTGCTAGATCTGTTTACTTTTAAAAGGATCTCTAAAAAGTGAAACATCCATTAAAAATACAAAGTCATTATACATAGTGGTATCTAAGTGCACATCAGGGTACATTAGTGTCAGGATAATGAATGAAAAGGCTATAGAGGTGAAAATAAACAAACCTCTCCAAAATACATATGTCATCTTGAGAGGTAGCAATGCTTTACTAAAGCAGCCAGGCTTGCAAAACAACCTAAAATTGGAAAGGAAGGGAAGAAAAAAAGTAAAGGAAAAGGGACAGAAAGGGAAAGGAAGGGAAGAAAATAACTTCATTAGAAAAATGGAGAAAAGGTTATAAAGGATGTACTGGATAATTTTCTTGTGAAGTGGAGCATCAAAAATTTATTTCTAAAAATTAAAAAATGCTTTTTCACTTACATTTTGCTTCTAAATTTTTATTTTAAATAAAATTATGTATTTTTATTTTTAGTTTACAACTCTCAATTCTACAAGTTTTGGGGTTCCAAATTTTCTCTCCCTCCCAATCCCCCCTCTTCAAGACAGCATGTAATCCATTGTAGATTCTACATATGCCTTCACATTGAAATTATTTACATAATAGACCAGTTGTAAAGAAGAATTATAACCAATGGAATAAATCAAGAGGAAGGAGAAATGAAACCAAAAAAGAAGGAAAAAAGAGCAAAAAGTTTGCCTCAATCTGCATTCAGAATCCATATTTCTTTCTCCGGATGTGCATAGCTTTTTCCATCATGAGTCTTTTGGAGCTGTCTTTGAACCTTGAATTGATGAAAGGAGTCAAGGCTATCAAAGTTAGTCCTTAGAAATACTGTGTGTCTGTAATTGTGTAGAAAAAACTCCTGGTTCTGCTCTCCTCACTCAGCATCAGTTCATATAGGTCATTCTAGGGTATAATGAAGTCCATCTGCTCTTCATTTCTTATAGCATAATAATATTACATTATATTCATATATGACAGTTTCTTAAGCCATTCCCCAATTGATGGACATCCCCTTGATTTCCAATTGTTTGCCACCACAAAAAAGAGCTGCTATAAATATTTTTGTCCATATCAGTCCCTTTCCCACTTGTACTATCTCTGGGATGTAGCCCTAGAAATGGTATTGCTGGGTCAAAGGGTATGACCATTTTTATAGCCCTTTGGTCATAGTTACAAATTGCTCTCCAAAATGGCTAGATTAGTTCACAACTCCACGAGCAATGTAACAGTGTTCCATTTTTCCCACATACTCTCTAGTATTTATCATTTTCCTGTTCTGTCATTTCAGCCAATCTGACAGGAGAGATGTGGTACTAAGAGTTGTTTTATATGCATTTTTCTAATCAGTAGTGATTTAGAATATTTTTTCATATGCCCATAGATATCTTTAATTTCTTCCTCTGAAAACTACCTGTTCATGTCCTTTGACCATTTCTCTATTGGGGAATGACTTGTATATCTACAAATTTGGCTCAGTTCCCTGTGTATTTTAGAGATGAGGCCTTTATCAGAGACACCAGTTGTAAAGATTTTCTCCCAATTTTCTGCTTCCCTCCTAATCTTGGTTGCATTGGCTTTGTTTATACAAAAACTTATCAATTTAACATAAAAAAATTATCCATTTTGCATTTTGTAGTGCTCTCTGTCTCTTGCTGTGTCATGAATTCTTTTCTTTTCCATAAATCTGATAGGTAAACTTCTCACAAATCATTTATAGTATCAGCATTTATTCCTAAATCATGAACCCATTTTGACTTTATTTTGGTATATGGCATAACATATTGGTCTATGCCCAGTTCATGCACTATCATTGTCCAATTCTCCCAGCAGTTTTCAGGAAATAGTGAATTCTTAGCCCAGAAGTTGTGTTCTTTGGGTTTATCAAAGAGTAGATTGCTATAGTCATTGATTTCAGCATCCTAACCTATTCCACTGATCCACACCTTTGTTTGTTAGCCATTACCAGGTAGTTTTGATGACTGCTGTTTGATAGTACAGCTTAATATCTGGTATAGCTAGGCCACCTTCCCTAGTACTTCTTTTCATTAATTCCCTACATATTCTAGACCTCTTTTTCTTCCAGATGAATTTTGTTATTATTTTACCCAGCTCTGTAAAATAATTTTTTGGTAGTTCAATTGGTATGGCACTGAATAGATAGATTAATTTAGGTAAAATTGTCATTTTTATTATGTTAGCTTAGCGTAACCTTGAACAACTTATATTTTTTTCCATTTATTTAGATCTGACTATTTGTGTGAAAAGTGTTTGGTAATTATGTTCATATAGGCCTTGGGTTTGTCTTGGTAGATAAACTTCCAAATATTTTATAGTGTCTACAGTAACTTTAAATCCAATTTCTCTTTCTAACTCCTGCTGTTTGGCTTTGTTAGTAATGTATAGGAATGCCAAGGATTTATGTGGGTCATTTTATATCCTGCAACTTTCCTAAAGTAGTTTCTTATTTCAAGTAGTTTTTTACTTGATTCTCTAAGTAAATCATCATATCATCTGCAAAAGTGATAATTTAGTTTCTTCTTTGCCTATTACAATTCCTTCAATTTCTTTTTCTTCTCTTATTGCTACAGCTAATGTTTCTACTACCAAATTGAATAATAGGGGTGATAATGGACATACTTGTTTCATGCCTGATCTTATTGGGAACACATCTAGCTTATCGCCATTACAAATAATGCTTGTTGATGGTTTTAGGTAAATGCTACTTATGATTTCAAGGAAGACTCCAGTTATTCTTATGCTTTCTGGTGTTTTTTTATTTTAATAGGAATGGGTGTTATATTTTGTCAAAAGCTTTTTCTGCATCTATTGAGATAATCATAGGGTTGTTACTAGTTTTGTTGTTGATATGATAAATTATGCTGATAGTTTTCCTAATATTGAACCAGCCTTGCATTCCTGGAATAAATCCTACCTGGTCACAGTGTATTATTCTAGTGATAAGTTGCTGCAATTTTTTTGTTAATATTTTATTTGAAATTTTTGCATCAATATTCATTAGGGAAATTGGTCTATAATTTTCTTTCTCTGTTTTCACTCTTCATGGTTTAGGTATTAGTGCCATATTTGTGTCATAAAAAGAATTTGGTGGGACTCCTTATTCCCCTATATTCCCAACTAGTCTTTAGAGTATGGAAATTAATTGTTCATTAAATGTTTGATAGAATTCACATGTAAAACCACCTGGCCCTGGAGATTTTTTTGTAGGGAGCTCATTGATGGCTTGGTCAATTTCTTTTTCTGAGATGGGGTTATTTAGTTATTTTCCTTCCTCTTCTGTTAAACTGGGCAGCTTATATTTTTGTGAATATTCATCCCTTTCCCTCAGTTTGTCACATTTATGAGCATACGATTGGGCAAAATAATTCCTATTATTTTAATTTCCTCTTCATTGGAGGTGAATTCACCCTTTTCATTTTTGATACTGGTAATTTGGTTTTCTTTCTTTTTTAAATCAGATTGACCTAAGTTTTATCAATTTTATTGGTTTTTTATATAAAGAAACCTGAGTTGTATTTATTAGTTCAATAACTTTCTTCACTTCAATTTTATTAATCTCTCCTTTGCTTTTCAATATTTCTGATTTAGTATTTAATTAGTCATTTTCAATTTGTTCTTTTTCTAGGTTTTTTTAGTTGCATGTCCATTTCATTGATCTCTTTTTTTTCTGTTTTATTCATTTAAGCATTTAGAAATATTAAAACTTCCCCTAATAACTGCTTTTGGTATATTGTCTCATTATTGTCATCCTCTTGAATGAAGTTACTACTTGTTTCTATGATTTGTTCTTTGACCCATTCATTCTTTAGGATTAGATTATTTGGTTTCTAATTAATTTTTAGTTTATCATTCCATGGTCCTTTATTGCAGATAATTTTTGTTTCACCATGATCTGAAAAGGATGCATTGACTATTTCTGCTTTTGTACACTGGATTTTGAGGTTTTTATTCCTTAGTACATGGTCAAATTTTAATATGTGCGGTGTGTGACAGGGAAGAATTTACATTCCTTTCTATCCTCATTCAGTTTTCTCCAGAGGTCTATCATATTTACCTTTTTTAAAATTCTATTGAACTTCTTAACTTCTTTCTTGTTTATTTTGAGGTTAGATTCATCAAATTCAGAGAGACAGAATTTGAGGTCCTCCACTAGTATAGTTTTGCTGTCTATTTCTTCCTGCAACTCCCTTAACTTCACCTCTAAAAATTTGTATGCTATACCACTTGGAGCATACATATTAAGTAATGATATTGCTTCATTGTTTATGGTGCCTTTTAGCAGGATATAGTGTCCTTCCTTGTCTCTTTTAATTAGATCTATCTTTGATTTTGCTTTGTCTGAGATTAAGATTGCTACCTCTGCTTTTTTTTTTACCATAGCTGAAACATAATATATTCTACTCCAGCCTTTTACCTTTACCCTGTTGTATCTCTCTATTTCAAATGTGTTTCTTGCAAACAACATATTGTAGGAATGATTTTTAATCCATTTTGCTATCCACTTCCATTTTATGAGAGTTCATCCCATTTACATTCACAGTTATGATTACTATCTGTGTCTTTTTCTTCATCCTGTTTCTCCCTTCAACTCATCAAAAGAGTTTTGCTTTTGGCCACTGTCTTCCTTAATTTTCTCTCTCTAATGACACCCCTCTTCCCATTGCTTCTTTTTCCCTCCCTTCTACCCATCCCCCTTTTTTCTTTCCCCTTTTCCTATTCCTACTGCCCATAGGAAAAATTTGATTTCTATACTTAACAGAGTATCTTATTCCCTCCTCAAAACAAAACCTACAACAACAAAGCTCAAACACTGCTTTTCTCCCTCCCTTCTTTCCCTCTATGTTTTTGACCCTCTTCATGTGATGTAATTTATCCTTTTCTACCTCCTCCTTACCTCTTTTCCCACATCAATCCCTTGGCAACGATTAATTCTTTTTCTTATCATTGCATCATTCACATTATACTGCCACCCTCAGTTAATCGGTTCATGTATATCCCTTTCAATTGTCGTAGTGACTATACCATTCTCAACACTGGGATACACACAAACACACACATATATGTATACATACACACATATACATATACATACATATATATGTATATATGCATATATACACACACATATATGTATATCTGTATATATACACACATATGTATGTATGTGTGTGCATATGTATATATATGCACACATATATGTATGTGTATACATTATATATGTATAAAACATATATAAAATATTATAATCCTATATAAGAATGTAAACAATTTGCCCTTATTTAGTAACATAGCTTTTACCCCCCATTTACATTTTTATTTGTCTCTTTAGTTTGTATTTCAAGATCAACTTTTCCATTGAGCTCTGGTCTTTTCATCAGGAAGGTCTGGAATTCACTTATTTCATTCAATGTCCATCTCCTTGCCTGAAAAATTATGCTCAGTTTTTCTGGGTTGTTGATCCTTGGTTGTAGTCCAAACTCCTTTGCCTTTCAGAATATCATATTCCAATTCCTCCTGTCTTTTATTGTAGAAGCCACAAGATCCTATGTGATCCTGGCTATAGTTCTGCAATATTTGAATTGTTTCCTTCTGGCTGCTTGCAATATTTCCTCCTTGACCTGGTAATTTTGGAATTTGACTACAATATTCCTTGGAGTTTTCAATTTGGGATCTCTTTCTGGGGGGTGATAGGTGGGTTCTTTTGATGAGTATTTTACACTCTGTTTCTCAGACCTCAGGGTAGTTTTCCATAGTGATTTCTTGTAAGATACTGTCCAGGCTCTTTTTCATCATGGTTTTCTGGTAAACCAATAATTCTTAGATTATTTCTCCTGGATCTTTTTTCCAATAAAATTTTTTTTCTGGCTCCTCTAATCCAGGTTTTCTCCCAAGGGAGTATTTTCTGGGGGAGGAAGAGAGGGGTGAGAGCCATTTTACCTGGACCTCATGGCTCCCAGAAATTCAAGAAGGTGAGTTTCAAACCTTTAGACTGTGGGCTGGAGACAGGGTAGCTGTTCCCATGACCACACACTGTGTACCGGTGTCTCCTCTCTAAATTTTATTAATGAGAATTTTCTTAAGTGAAATTTTAAAACAATGTATTTTCAGATTCTTATTCATGTTCTTTCAGAGTTGATGACCTTATTTGGCTGTTCTTCCCATGGGGGAAAAGTGTTATAAAATAAAAACAAAATAATTTAAAAGAAGAGAGAAAGATGAATGAAAGAAAAAAAATGAGGACAGAAAAAAGGAAGGAAAAAGAAAGGAAGGAAGGAAGGAAGGAAGGAAGGAAGGAAGGAAGGAAGGAAGGAAGGAAGGAAGAAGGAAGGACGGTAGGAAGGGAAGGAGGTAGAGAGGTAGGGAGGAAGGTAGGAAAAAGAAAGAAAACAAAAAAAACATGAAAAATCAAAGAAAGAAAAAAACAAAGAAACAAAGAAAAGGAAAGAAAGTGATATATAGTACACATCAGTCTGTATTCAGACATCACTTCTTTCTCCAGAGGTGGATAGCATTTTCATCATGAGTTCCTTGGGATTGTCTGGGATGATTTTATGCTGAGAATAGTTATTTGCAGTTCTTCTATGTACAATTTTGCTGTTATTGTGTATAATATTATCTTTGTTTTGATCACTTCAATCCACATCAGTTCATGTAAGTCTTTCCATGTTTTTCTGGAATCATAATGCATATCATTTCTTTTAACACAGTGCTCTACCACCACTATCATACATCATAACATCTTCTGCCATTCCGCAATTGATAGACATCTCCTTAATTTTGCATTCTTAGCTACCACAAAAAGAGCTATTTTAAATATTTCTGTATACATAGATTAATTTGCTTTAAAAAAAAAAAAAAGATCTTTAGCATACAGACCTAGTAGCAGTAGGGCTGGATTGAAGGGTTTGCAATTTTTTTGTAGCCCATTGGTCATAGTTTCAAATTGCTCTCCAGAATGGTGAGGTTAGTTTACAGCTCCTACAATAATGTATTAATGTCCCACATACCCTCCAATATTTGTCATTTTTTTTTCTTTTTTGTGTCCTATTAACCAATCTGATAGGTGTGAGGTGGTAGCTCAGAGTTGTTTTTATTTATATTTATCTAATTAATGGTGATCAATTTAGAACATTTTTGTATGACTATAGTTTGCTTTTATTCTTTCAATGCCATTATCTTAAAGGAACCTTTAATGAAGTTTTACTACACCTAGGTTTTAAGAGACTCTCTGTGGGTCTAAAAAACAAAGAAGACTATCCAAATCTTTGATTCTCAAAGTTCTTCAGTTTGATGAGCTTTAAGTCTTTTGACCAGTGATGAGTCTAGCTAGGTTTGGAAGGGTTCACCATCAAATTGACTATGTTAGGATGACAATATTACTCAGTAGTTTGGGAAGATAATATACTATTAGCATTTCCATTGGAAAAGAAGATCCACACCAGTGAAAAACATGTGTATACACACACAGACACACACACACACACACAAACAAACCACCTGTGCCAGTCCACTATTCCACCCACCCACCTTTTTTTGATTTTTGCTTTTAGGAACAGCATATACTTTATATAGTCTGGGTTGGTTCCCCTTTATGAATTCAAGGGTGCTGTTGTGATTTGTTGGTAGAGAACACAATAGGAATAATAATTTGAATAAAGGAACACAGTTAATAAGGAGTGGGCCTTCCTAAAGTTTGTCCAAGTTCTCACTGAAAGTTTTTCTTTTTTTTTTTTTTCCTGATTTGGGGTTGCTTCCCTGGTAAATGCAAAGGTAGAGTGGAGAAGTATGGTTTTTTTTGTTTGTTTGTTTTGTAAATTACATTCTTTGTTATGCATTGTAAGGGTTCTGACATTTTGTGGTTTAGGTCTGAAACCAAAATCAAATGAGACAAATGTTATTCAGAATGTGCTGATAAATGTTTAACAACAGAATCTGGGAGTGGGGTGAGGGTGAGGGAAGCCATACATTTTTTAAAGTTTAATCTGAATGATGAGCCTGTTTTCTATTACTTTCTTCATCCTAGAGAATCAATAAAACAATCCCTGGTGAGTAGTATTTGTTGATTTTTTTTCAAAAATTAAGATTTTTTATTTTTAGTTTACAACACTTGGTTCTACATAATTTTGAGTTCCATATTTTTTTCTCCCTCCCTCCCTCCCCCCCTCCTTCCCCAAGATGGCATGGAACCTTATATATCTCCTACATATAACTTCACATTGAACTTATTTACACAATAGTCAAGTTGTAAAGAAGAATTATGACCAATGGAATGAATCATAAGGAAGAAGAAGTAGAACCAAAAAGAAAAAAAATCCAAAAAGAAAAACAAAAGAGAAAAAAAAAACAAAGGGGGAAAAAAAAATGGTGAGCATAAAATGTGCCTCAATCTGCATTCAGACACTGTAGTTCTTTCTCTGGATGTAGATAGCACTTTCCATGATGAGTCCTTTGGAGTTGTCTTTGCACCTTGTATTGCTGAGAATAGCAAAGTCTGTCAGGGTTAGTCATCACAGAATCCATATGTCTGTGGTTGTGTATAATGTTCTCCTGGTTCTGCTCCATTCACACAGCATTATATCGTGTAGGTTTTTCCAGGTTGTTATGAAGTCCACATCATCTCCATTTCTTATAGCACAATAGTATTCCATTACCTTCATATACCACAACTTGTTCAGCCATTCCCCAATTGATGGGCATAACCTTGATTTCCAATTCTTTGATACTATGAAAAAAGCTGCTATAAATATTTTTGTACCAATGCGTCCTTTTCCCACTTGTGTGATCTATTTGTGATATAACCCTAGAAGTGGTATTGATGGGTCAAAGGGTATGAATGTTTTTATAGCCCTTTGGGAATAGTTCCAAGTTACTCTCCAGAATGGCTGGATCAGTTCAAAACTCCACCAGCAATGTAACAATGTTCCAATTTTCCCACATCCTCTCCAGCATTTATAGTTTGCCTGTTTTGTCATTTTAGCCAATCTGATAGGAGAGATGTGGTACAGGAGAGATGAGTTGTTTTGATTTGCATTTCTCTGATCAGTAGTGATTTAGAGCATTTTTTCATATGCCTATAGATATCTTTAATTTCTTCCTCTGAAAACTGCCTGTTCATATCCTTTGACCTCAGTTGGGTCAAATGACTCAATTGGGGAATGATTTGTATTCCTATAAATTTGGCTCAGTTCCCTGGATATTTTAGAGATGAGTCCTTTATCAGAGACACTGGTTGTAAAGATTTTCTCCCAATTTTCTGCTTCCCTCCTAATCTTGGTTGCATTGGCTTTTTTATACAAAAAACATTTCAATTTAACATAATCAAAATTATCCATTTTGCTTATTGTAATGCTCTCTATCTCTTGTTGTGTCATGGATTCTTTTATTTTCCATAAATCTGATAGGTAAACTATTCCTTGCTTTCCCAAATTGCTTATAGTATCAGACTTTATTCCTAAATCATGAACCCATTTTGACTTTATTTTGGTATACCATTTTCCACTTTTCCCAGCAGTTTTTGCAAAATAGTGAATTCTTAGCCCAGAAGCTGGATTCTTTGGGTTTATCAAAGAGTAGATTGCCATAGTGTGTTGGTAAGCAAAATGGGCTCCTTAGCACTTAGTTCATCAAGTGCCCTTGAAGAGTTTGGCTTTTGTTTTTGTTGAGTAATTCAGTGTATTTCATTGAGTCTTACTAAGTGCTAAGACCCAGGCTGAAACCCCTATTAGGTGTAACACCTATGTGGGTGTGGATTGGCAACTAAGGTGGGGCCCCAGGTGGGGCTAACTCCAGGAA
>JAQQSZ010012618.1:0-11966 GCA_028646595.1 Phalanger gymnotis | reverse complement strand
AGTCTTTCACAACATGAGTATTGTGGAAGGGTTATACATAATGATACGCATGTGGCCCATGTTGAATTGCTGGAATTCTTAGGGAGGGTGGTTGGGAAAGGAAGAGGGGAGAGAATTTGGAACTCAAAGTTTTAAAAAATAGATGTTCAAAAACAAAAACAAAAAAGTTTTTGCAGGCAACAAGAAAATAAGATACACAGGCAATGGGGCATAGAAATCTATCTTGCCGTACAAGAAAGGAAGGAAAAAGGGGATGGGAAGGTAGTGGGGTGACAGATGGGAGGGCAGACTGGGGAACAGGGCAACCAGAATATACGCCATCTTGGAGTGGGGGGGAGGGTAGAAATGGGGAGAAAATTTGTAATTCAAACTCCTGTGAAAATCCATGCTGAAAACTAAATATATTAAATAAAATTTAAAAAAATAACATGAAATCCTTAAAGCAGGATCAAAGTTTGAGCTGAGGTGCCCCAAAGTGGTCAGAAATTTATGTTATAGAGGACCTGCACTGTTTTAAGTAAGTCCACTATCATTTATTCAGTACCTACTAAGAGGCTTAAGTGGATAAATCACCAGGCCTGGAGGTAGGAAGACCCAAGTTCAAATCTAGCTTCAGATATGTCCTAGATGCTTGACATGAGTAAGTTACTTAACCTCTATCTTCCTCAGTTTCCTAATAACACTTATGTCATAGCATTTTTCTGAGAATAAAATGAGGTAATGTTAGTCAAGCAAAGTGCCTAGAATATATTTAGCAGTTATTGATGTCTCCTTCCTTCATAGATTCCCTAGCATTTTGCCAGGCCCCCAAATCGTCCTTTAGAAGTAAGGTCATTTGAAGTACAATAAATGGTTTTTCTAACTGACCAGATTAAAAGGTAATGCAATTTTCAGTAGAGCCTCACACTCGAATCTTGAGTTTCTTTTTCTACTTCATTAAAAAAATCTCTTAAATGTTTTAACAAAAGAAGAAGGGCTATAGGAAGGTTGCTGTTGGTTATTCTCAGAACGATGTGTTGCTGTGCCCCCAAAAGCCAACAAAGAGTTGTGCATTACGGGAGGATGGCGAGGGAGAATTGGGGGAGAGGAAGACAATAGCCAAATAGAAAATAATACCTTGAGAATAACATTCTGATTTTGGAGAAAATTAAAGGGCATTTGAACCTTGTGTCAAGTTTTATTCCAATTCAAGGCATAATAGAGAAAGTCCAGAGACAGAACCAAAATGACAAGATGGTAATAATAATAATGATAATTTTCACAAGTAACTTAGTAAAAGCTATAGCTAACTATTTAAAAGAGACTTACTGATACCTTAAAATCAAATGAAATGGGAAGATCATGTTTAAACCAATTAACACCTGCATAATTCCAGTCTTAATATAGATTTTAAGAACTGTAAAATGGATCATAAATTTGAAAAGTATCTTAAAAACTCATGCAATAGGCATACATAATTGAATTTCTTTAGCATAACTGAAAATAGTTTGTCTTGGGATAGGGCCTATGAAATAGTTATAACATCCAAGAGCAAAATCAAAACGTCCTACATAGACAAGATTCACATGGAATCTGCCATTAATATATTGACAAAGAAGCATGGAACAACTGTTATTTAGGTTTGTTTTTTTTTTAATTGAATGCCTCATGATGGAAATTAAAAGTGGGTCACTATATCAGTAAGGCAAGATTCATGACCTCGAGGATGACCATGAACATGCCTGTATGGTTTGGAATTGCAAAGTATGAAAAACACTCTAGGTAAAAGGCAGAGGAAGTATAACATTTATTTAGACTCCAGAGGACAAAATCCAAAACCAGTAAGCCCACCTCAATGTAGTAAAAAGGAAATTATAACATAGTATTATAGCAAGGAACCAAGTCATCCTGTAACCTTCCACCCTGCTAGGGCCTTCCTGTAAACAATCACTCCCGAATCCTAACTCTCTGCTCAGCACTGTCTTCTGCAGCTCTGTAGATGTTGGCTCTCTCAATGTCTGCTCTTCAGCACTGTCTTGATGTCTGCTGCCTCAATGTCTTCTCAGTTCTGCTGGTCTTCAATTCCGGTTCTCTCACACTCTGGGCTTTCCTTATATACAGTCCTAGCCAGGCATCTGATTGGCTAGAACTCAGGTCTCTGATTGGTTGAATTCATGATTGACTAGAACTCAGTGCATATACCATTGGCTTTGGTTTTAGCAACTGGCCTCAGAGCCCTGAGGGCTTCACACTGTGGTTTAGTACCTGGTAAGTAGAGGCTTTAGGCCTACTTACAAACGAAGCTTTCCCACCTAGCCCCACGTGAGGTCTATTGAATGGGTGGTGGAAGATCTTTGATTCATTAATACTTCAGTCACCACCAAGAGGAATTATATAGAGGTTATCTTTAAGAATTTTAGACTTAGTGAGGGCTTTATGGTAGCAATTTAGAACCAGGTAATCACTAAGGGAATTCTGTAAGAATAATCCTTAAATATTGCAGACTTAGGGATCAATGTAGATCATACAAGTACATGGCAGAACCCACACAAGACATTGCTGCTTACTGCAACAATTTAGCACCAACAAGCTATCATCTCTTGGCCAGAATCATACATCGGAAGCTCCCTTTTTCATGAACTGACAAATGATAAATCTTTATGCCATATATACAGAACTCAAAATATCCTTAATAATTCAGCCAAACTGCTGGAATCCGAATATTATCATAAAATGAACTATCATTCACAGTCACCCAGATAGAACATTCTAAAAACAAACAAAAACCACAAGAGCATTAATGAAGACTGTCTCCCGTGTCTGGAATGCTCCCTTTCCTCACCTCTTTCACAACTCAACTCAAATCCTACCTTTTGTAGGAAACCTTCCCCAGCCTCATCCCTGAACTGTTTAGTTTATCAGTACCTCCCCTCTAAGATTACTTTCTGTTTATCTCTTGTATGTATTTAGTTAGGCATACGTTGTCACACACACACACACACACACACACATACACACACAAGAATGTGAACACCTTGAGAGCAGGGAGTGTGTCTATTTACATATGCCCAGCACTTAGTACCATGCCTGGCACATAGTAAGCACTTAATAATGCTTTGTGATTGACCAGCATGTCAGGATACTCAAACTAAGAGGTAAATTTAGGACAAATGAAAAGAAAGTACTACTTTATACAATGAACACTAAAAATTGCAGAACTTGTTATCTTCCAAAAGATGGTACAGACTGAAAAGCATTAAGTTCAAGAAGGTTATCAATAAATTACTGGGTGACATATTCAGAATGGATTTTTACAGGGATCTAGAGATTTGAGGAGGCTATCCCTAACCTTTTGAGGTTGATGTTAGAGTTGATAACCATATCTCCTCAAAAATGTCTTTGGTGTTTCGGTTAAAGACAGAATCCTTGGGTGGCTAGACCATGACTTTTACCCAAGATTTCATTCCTGAAGTTCCTGTAAGGATCACCATCAAATATGTTACGTAAATGTCCAGGGCAGTTAAAGGTAGCTTATATAATGTCCTTGCCTTGAAAATCATAAATACATGGGATTCAAACAAAACAAAACAAAAAACCCTCTGTTTCTGATTGCCCTAAGAGCTTTTAACCTGTCTGACTTATAGCACATTGAGAACCACTGTTTGTTGGTCTGGAATTTATTTTAAAGTCAAACAAAATTAAGGATAGAGATTTGATTTGAATGAATCATGTCTGACTGCATAAGGTCAGGTCTTGCTCTTTTTTGAAATTCTCCAGCATTGTTAACAAGTTGGGTGGCTGTCCAGAAACAGTTCAAATCACACAGGGATGCTTAACAACCAGTCTCTAATTCCTCTCAAGTGGAGTACAAAGTCCCTGACCTGCAGAATGTGAAAATTGAAGTGTTCCTGGCTTTCAAGAAGAAAAAAATAAATTCACAAATGGAGTCACCTGGTAGTAGATTTCATAATGGGAAACAAAGAGAGGGCTTTTTTTTTATTTTACTCATCCTACTGCTGGGTCCATCCACCTACTAGCTTTGATTGATGATGTCACCAAAACAAAGGAGTGCATTTAGCCTAATAAGCCAAGTTGAAGAGACATTGAAAGGTTGGAATTATGTATGGCAGAAGACAATTATGCAAGCTAAATGATTCTTTAATTAATAATGAGACACATCACAGGCAAAAAAGAAAGGATCATGGAATAGAAAGCTTTATGATTTACTCTGTGTGTGTCCATATGGACCTGCAGTGTATATATTTTGGGATACAAATGATATATGCACATTTGTGCATACTGTGGCATCTGAATCTATGTGTTTTTGTTGTTGGAGCTCATGACTCATTCATACCCTGTGTAACTGCATGGCTAGAGTACATAGAATGTCTTTGAATAGATGTAATACACAGTCTCGTCCCTGAAGCCATATGGTTTTATAATTAGAAAGAATTTTAAATTTCATTGATTTGCAGTTTATTTTCTCTTATTTGCAAAATGTAAGCAGTTGGGGAGTACTGGCCATGTTTAAATTGACATTTTTTTACATTAAAGCAAAAACTGTATATTCATAAATCCCTCCATGTATGCGTGAATGTATACATACACATCTACAGATAAAACTAGCATAAAACTAGCAATATTCTATTTGGGCAATATACTACCGAATGAAATAGCCTACCATAATAGACAAGCTATATTTGCAAAATTTCACCATTTAACCCCAATATGGACTTTCTTACAAGAAAAAAAAACTTCATTCTTCTAATAAAATGAATTTGTTTAGCCCTCAAATCCATGCCGTTTGGGTGAGAATAGAGCATGAGAGGGGAGAGTGAGAGGGAGGAAGGGAGGGAGAGAGAGAAGGAAAGGCAGAGGGAGAGGGAGAGGGAGAGGGAGAGGGAGAGGGAGAGGGAGAGGGAGAGGGAGAGGGGAGATGGAGTAAAGGAGGGAAAGGGAGAGGAAGGGAGGGAGGAAGGAAGAGAGAAAGAGAGAGAGAGAGAGAGAGAGAGAGAGAGAGAGAGAGAGAGAGAGAGAGAGAGAGAGAGCATATTAGCATTTAAAAATATTCCTACTGAATTTTCACCATGGATTATAGGTTCATAAATTTAGAGCTGGAAGGGACCTCATAATCCCTTTAATTTGCAGATGAGATAACTGTGGGCCATAGAGATAAATACAACCTTTCTCCTATATATTTTTTCTGCCTGTTTGAATTCTTACCTTCCTTCAAAACACTTTTCCTATCTACCTTGCAGTTGCCAAAGCTCTATTCCTCTTGAGACAATATTGCATTCCCAAAGAAATCAAAGAAAGAGGGAAAAGACTTCCATGTAAAAATGATTTATATTAGTTCATTTTGTGATTACCAAGAACTAGAAGTTAAGGGAGCACTCATCAAATATGGAATGGCTGAACAAGTTATGGTATATTAATGTGATAGGATATTATTGTGCTGTAAGAAATATCAAAAGAGATAGTTTCAGAGAAACCTGGAAGATTTATATGAACTGACACAGAGTTAAGTGAGCAGAACTATGAGAGCAATTTATAAAGTAATAACAATGTTATAAAGGCAAACAGTTGAAAAACTATAGAACCCCAATCAAGACAATGACCAGCTACAATTCCAGTAGACTTATGACGAAATTATTCTGCCTATATCCTGAAAAAACTGTGAATGGACTCAAAGCGCACACACACACACACACACACACACACACTGCATACACAAACATACACACACACAAACATATATATATACATATATATATATATACAAAGGTGTGTACATATATGCATATACATGTGTGTGTTGGGTTCTGAGGCTATAACATAAAATGCATGAACAGTGATTGTTTTTATTTTCATCTTTATAACCCCATGACCTAGCATAGAGCATGGCACATTATAGTATTTAATAAATGTTTATTTTTGGGTGAATACATATCGAATTGCTTAGTAGAATATAAGCTCTTCGAGGATGAGATCGTCTCATTTTTGCCTTTGTAATTGAGACAGCTAGGTAGCACAAAGGATAGAACATTGGCCCTGACTCCAAGAGTCAGGAAGACTCATCTTTGTGAGTTCAAATCTTGCTTTAGACACTTACTAGCTCTGTGACCCTGGATGAGTCACTTAACCCTGTTGGCTGCAGTTTCCTTTTCTATAAAACGAGCTGACAAACCACTCTACTTTGCCAAGAGAACTCTAAATGGGGTGATAAAGATTTGGACATGACTGAAACAACTGAACAACAACAGCTCCACTCATAGTAGATACTTGATAAATGTTGAAGGAACTGCTTATAACTGACCACTAAGAGACTGGTTGCTGCAGGCTCAAAACAGCATAGATTTCTTATACTGCTTCATATTTAAATGTTTAACTAATTAGACCAGCCACAAATAGCCAAGGATACAAGTTTGATTCTTTCCCCCCACCTCCACCGTGGCCGTTGAGAATACTTATAATGTAAGCCATTATGTAAATGGTTCAATGGATCTTAAGAAGCAACTGGAAGAGAACATGGATGATTCAGTACAAATACATCCCTACTTTTAGAAAGAACCAAAAGCAAAAAGCAGATGGTTAGTGGGTCAATAATGACATCTTAATATATAAAGCACATTAAAGAATAAGAAGATGAAATGGATGTGCAACCATGAGACCTATTGATTAAGTCTAATGCTTTTACCCAGCTATGTTACACGTAATATGCTGAAGATTTTAGAAAAAATACATGGACCATCCCAAGTTTCAAGGGTCAAGAGGGAGTAGAGAATTGAGTTTGGATAAAAAGAAAAAAATTGATTAGCTAGTAGCAAATATTAGGCAAGGTTACAGTCAGACATATTATAACCAATAAGATTTCACTCAAGTATACATATTACTTAATGTAAAATCATTTGGATCATTCTTAAAACATACTATAGATAAAAATTCAAGTGTCCAAAGCAAATTTTAATTGAGATCACAAATATTACTTTACAAAAGATCAGCAGAGTCTTTTTTATGAAAACCTTATCCATTTATTTGAAAGGATTCTTACAAGGACTTCCAAAAAAAAATTCTTTAATTCCAGTTTATAGATTTTCCTTATTTTAATGTTCTCTTCTCCAGTGTGGGCATAATATAAATGGAATTAACTACATTACTAATGCTTTTAATCTGATTTTACTGGTGCCTAGGGCTGATGGCCAGGAATCAGCATGTGTGCCATTAAAAGAAAAATACAGTTATATAGAAACTAAATAACATGTCCAAATAAACACATTCATCTATGTGTTTTATTTATTAGTCTAACTAGCCAATATGCAGAACAATGTCTGCATGCCCTCAGACAGAAATGAAGTAGTTACAAAACAGTTATTGGGGCTGTTGGCATCCAGAACTCACACTTGATGAAAGAGCTGGCAAGAAAAGCCCATCATGCTCTGACACATTCCCCTTGTTTCTCGTTCTCTGATTTTTAGGAATGCAACTAGACATATGTTAGGCAATGCCTGTGTTCTTGTAAGTCTCTCTATATGTATAACTGAACTGGTGGTTTTCCAGTTGATTTGAGCCAATCAATGTAATGCATCTCAAGAGCATCGATGTGTCCACGTGCAAAGCACCCATGCTTGGTACTGGTGATACAGAGATAAGACTAGCAAACTCAAATGTGCCCTGCACTCAAGGAGTTCATATTCTTCTTGCATTCTACCAATTAAATTAGTTGTTGCGGTGTTGATCTGAACTTTATTAAGACCACTGAATATCAGTTATTCTCCAACCATTCATTAAAAGCCTACCAAGTACAAAGTACTGTCTTCATTCCATAGTTTTCTCTTCACTGGCATTTCTTAAATGTAATCTGTGTGTTGGAGACTATAGGAGGTTAGGGGAAGATACCCCAAACATGAGTATGCCATGGTTGAAGCACTGAGGATTGGGGGATGGACAGCAGGGGAATAATTAATTGGCTACTCTGATGATCATGGATCAAGTGGGAGCAGATATCCTGTTTAGCCACACTGCTTTATTCTCTGTCTCATGAACATGCCACTGTTTCTATAATGCCGCCTCAGATCTCAAAAGCTTTATTAGCTTCTATGACACACTGTTGGCTCATTGAACGTGAAGTCCAAAAAAATACTCAGGTTCTTTTTTGAGTATTTTCTTGTACTTAAGCACCTGATATTTTGAAGCTAAGTGAAGCTAAGCTGGGTATATAACTTTGCATTGGTTCCTATTAAATATTGTTAAATTTAGCCAATTGGAGGACCTATTTTAGGTTTCCTGTTCTACAACCTGTTAGCTATTCCTCCCATTTGGATACAAACATCATCAGTGGCTTCATCTAAGTCATTGATAAAAATGTTGAAGAGAACAAGGCCTCAGATAGATTCCCCAGAGTACTACAGACCACTTTTCAATGTGTAACATCGATCCATTAATCATCATTCTTTCGGCTTATTCAACCATCTCTGAATCCACCTAATTTTATTATCATACAGCCTATGTCTCTGTCTTGTCCACAAGGTTATTATGGGAGATTTTGTTAAATGCCTTGATAAAAATCTAGTAATGTTATATCTGAGGCAATATTATTTATTTAATGAATGCACAAGAAAGATTTGTAATTAACATATCCATTGTTTTTAGTGTGCTCTGAGCTTCTGAATGAGAACACTTGACAAATAGTAGGAGGGGGTAACAATGTCCTGTGATAGGACTAGGATTTATAAGACTCATGGTCTAATCTCAGACGTACCACTAGCTCTCTTTGTGGTTCCGAGATAATGACTTTCTGTCTTTGGCCCTCAGTTTCCTTCACTGTAAAATGAGGGGGTCGGACTACAAGAAGTCTAAGGTTCTTTCTAGCCCTGGCATTCAATGATTCAAAGTGCTATACTAATGTAAGGTTATCTTATTGCTTTAAAATGCTAGAAGGTATTTGAAAACCGTCTGTTCTGATAAGTACATTATGCATTCCTTTTGCAATCTTGTTTACATTATTAATTTGTACTCTCTAAGAAGAAAATGTTTGCTGAACAAGACTCTGTCCAAATAATCACAAATTCTGAATTAGTGGAGTCCAAATGAATGGGGTTTGATTGGATCCATTCATTCATAAACAACTTTCAAAGATAAAGAATAAGTAGAGAAGGCACAAGGAAAGAATTAAGTAATATGGATGAAAAAAGGACATGTGCTATTTCAGCTTTTGGGTTCTACAATATTTTCTGTGTAACCCAACAGCAAAAGTGGTATGTAGTGGGGGGAGGGAGGGAGGGAACATAAATTACTAGGTGTCAGATTTCTGATTTGATAACACCCAGTATAAAAATAACTTATTATTACTCTTCATTTATCTAGCTCTATGAATGTATACAGTACTGTATAATAAGTAGAATGGATCAGAGGAGGGACAAGTTTAGTGCACCAGAGGTCTGACCAAATAGAATCTCAAGTGGAAATTGCAACTCCAGAGAATCAGGGTAGCTGCAATCATGGCTGACTCTGAGTGGCATTCATCATGTGTTGCAGTTTAAGCCAATTGGCCCCATGGAAGGTATTGTGTTAGGGTAGTGGGGTTGTCCTTTTGATGGGAGCTATGAAAATGGCTTTACATTTTGCTTTTCTTGAGAAAGGTATTTCTTTGGAATTGCTTCTTGAGCTTGTCTACTTTGAATTCCATCTGTAAAGTGATTGGGAACTGCTCAGCAACTGCGCATAGCTGGTATAGAGTAGCTGGTGTAGCAAAATGCTATTTTAATGGGACACTACCCAAACTTAGCAAAGCATAAGCCATGGTGATGCAGCCCTCAGTGTGAACTCTAATGGGATGGACAGATTTAGGGGGCATTTGTGTTGAGAGAAAGTCAGAGAGAGTGAGACAATAACCTTGGGGGCACTAAGTGTTGTCCTTTCATTGAACTTTGTTAGATAGTAATGGCTCATGCTTAAGAGGCACAGAACTGTTGGGTAGAACTTTATTCCCATTCACGGAGCCTGAGGGATATATATACATATATATATATATATATATATATATATATATATATATATATATATATATATATAACCTTCATACTGTTTCTAACTGCCCTCATGATGAAAGATTGAGGAGGGCAGAAAATGGAGACAAGAAGACCAATTAGGGAGCTATTGCAGAAGTCAAAGGGAAAGCTGATTTGGCCTTGAACTTGTGGGTTGTGGGGAGAAGACAAAGCCAATAATCCAGACTGCTAGTAACTGTATACTGATACTTTAAGGTTTGCAAAGTGCTTTACATATATGCCTCAGGTGATGATCCAAGCAGTTCTATAATATAGGTGCTTTATGATCTCCATTTTATAGGTAAAGAAATTGAGGCACAAGAAGTTTTAAGTGGCTTGCCCAGGGTCATGTACCTAGTGAGTATATGAGATAGGATTTGTACTCAGGTCTTCCTGTTTCCAAGTGTGGCACTCTAATCACTCCACCACATATGAAAGATGCTTTGAAGGTAGAATCAACAAGACTCGAAAACTGGTTGGATATGAGGGATAAGGTAGAGGGAAAAGTCTATGACGACTCTGAAGATGCAAACATTGGTAACTGAAAGAGTGGTGGTAGCATCAACACACACAAAGAAGTTCTAAAGAGGGAAGGGTTGGCCAAGATGGCAGCTGGAAAGCAGGGACTTGTGTGAGCTCCCCACCAGGTCCCTCAAAACCCCCTAAAAATGGCTCTGAACAAATTCTAGAACTGCAAAACCCACAAAATAGCAGAGGGAAGCAGGGCTCCAGCCCAGGACAACCTGGATGGTCGCTGGGTGAGGTCTATGACATACAGAGCTGGGAGTGGAAGAGAGCAGAGCCCAGCATGGGCAGCAGCAGAACCAACCAGACTAGGAGCCCGGTGGAACAGGCCCTAGTGCCCCGAGTCATTGCGCTGTGACAGTTACCAGACTTCTCAACCCACAAACAACAGAGAATGTTAGTGGGAAAAGCTGCTGGGAGAGAGTGAAAGGAGTTCGCGGTTCAGCCACCACCCTGGGGGTGGTGGAGATGGTGCAGCTACAGAACTACAGCTGCAGTTGCTACTGGCCCCAGGCTTACCTGGTGGGAGGAATAAGTGGCAGATCAGAGCTGGAGTGCAGAGTCTGCTTAAGATCTGAGTCAGGTCCAGATTGGTGGTTCTTGGGGGAGGAGGAGTGCTGGTGTGGCAGAGCTGGCTGTATAGAAATAGCTCTGAAATCAACAGTGCATCCCCTCAAGCTTGGAACAAAGTACTCTTTACAAGCAGTCATACCCCGTAAGTTGGCTGGGAACATGGCTAGTCAGCAAAAACTAACTCAGATTCAGTCTCAGACTCTGGAATCCTTCTTTGGTGACAGAGAAGACCAAAACAGACAGTCAGAAAAAGTCACCTACGAAGTCAAAGAACCTACATCAAAAGCCTCTAAGAAAAACATGAACTGGTCTCAGGCCATGGAAGGACTCAAAAAGGATTTGGAAAAGCAAGTTAGAGAAGTAGAGGAAAAATTGGGAAGAGAAATGAGAAGGATGAGAGAAAACCATGAAAAACAAGTCAATGACTTGCTAAAGGAGACCCAAAAAAATACTGAAAGGTATATGGAAGAAAACAACGCCTTAAAAATTAGACTAGCTCAAATGGCAAAAGAGCTCCAAAAAGCCAATGAGGAAAAGAATGCCTTTAAAGGCAGAATTAGCCAAATGGAAAAAGAGATCCAAAAGACCACTGAAGAAAATATTACCTTAAAAATTAGATTGGAGGGGGGCGGAGCCAAGATGGTGACTGGAAAGCAGTAACTGGCGTGAGCTCCCCTCCAAGTCCCTCCAAAAACCTATGAAAAAATGGCTCTGAACCAATTCTAGAACTACAGAACCCACAAAGGGGCAGAGGGAAGCAGGACTCCAGCCCAGGTCTGCCTGGATGGTCTCAGGGTAAGGTCTGTCCCGAACAGAACTCCCAGCCCCCAGCCGAGGGGAGCG
>JAQQSZ010012617.1:0-11967 GCA_028646595.1 Phalanger gymnotis | reverse complement strand
AACAAAAACAAAAAAGTTTTTGCATGCAACTAGAAAATAAGATACACTGGCAATGGGGCATAGAAATTTATCTTGCCGTACAAGAAATAAAGGGAAAAGGGGATGGGAGGGGAGTGGGGTGACAGAAGGGAGAGCTGACTAGGGAACAGTACAACCAGAATATACGCCATCTTGGAGTGGGCAGGACGGTAGAAATAGGGAAAAAATTTGCAATTCAAACTCCTGTGAAAATCAATGTGAAAACTGAATATATTAAATAATAAAAAAATTAAAATAAAAAAACAGTAAAAAAAAAGATATTATCAAGGAAAATAGCCCTGCTATCAGTCATAAAAACCATTTTCTTCTCTTTTGTACCTTGATTGCCCACAATTCCACTTCTCTCTCCAAAAGGAACTTACCTGCAGCTGTAAAAATGGAATATTGAAGAATTTATGCAGGTACTTTAAGCCAAAACTGTTCTTCATGGAAGATTCAGCATATCGAAAGTAAGAGGAACCTGGGGGTCTGTTTAAAAAAAAAAACAAACCAAAAAAAAAAAAAACAAGAAAGAAGATAATGCAAAAGAAGTTACAAAACTTATCCAAAGGGCACCAAATAACACAAAGGGCAGTGCCTGTATATGGAATGTCTTATTCTGGGCAAACCTCTTCATCCAAGATGAATGCCCCTGGCTTGGAGGTGATATCAACCCTACAGGAAGTTCATGGTTGAATTTATATTCTTAAACAAAAGTGAGACTTAAGCTCTTCTTAGAAAGCTAGAAAAAGATTTGACATAGTTGTTCTTGGATGTGGAGGTCTGATTGCTGCCCTCAGGGATTAATGGGCTACTGAACAAAAAGCTCATAACTTTAACTTTTTTCCCAATTAAAATGGGTGAATTTGGGTTAGGCTATTATGCATTATGAAACAACTTCTTCATGAAAGGATCATGTACACATTCTAGGTGTATAAATTAAGCTCAATTATAGATTGGTGGAGACCAGAGCATTAGCTGGGAGATTTAGAAATTCAAAAGAAGTAACATGCAGACTGTGTGATAATACTTCATGATTTTAATTTCACATGTGACAAAATTTTCAAGAATATTTATTTTCATCAGTGTAGGTATTAATGCCAGTAGAAATCTCTCTACAATTTTGTAAGGTCTTTATTAGTTGTTCTTGTTAAAAATTTTTTTCTTCTGGTGCCAAGCCTGTGTTGAACCTCTACTTAAACTTGGTTGGGTTAATCCTGGACAAAAGGCACGTAATCCATTGCTGGAGGTATGTTCAAAGCCTTTCTATCTTAGAAGGACCTGCCAGCACATGCAATCTGATGGCACAGACTTCAAGAATCCAAGGTCATATCTACAATATAACAGGGTGGTAGAGTAGTTATATGCTGTGCTAAAATTACTTTTTAGTGGAGACAAACATATGAGGCAAATGGAATCACATCCATGCATGGGGAAATGGAATTTAGGAACACAAATAGGGAAAAATATGCAGACAGTAAGGCTTTATGTTGATGTCTATGTCCTAGTCAGACAGATCTGGTGGATCTGTGGATTTTTAGCCATAGAATCTTAGAAGCAATTTTAGAGGCCATTTAACTCAAACAAGAATCACATATATC
This sequence comes from Phalanger gymnotis, assembly GCA_028646595.1. Classification (NCBI taxonomy): domain Eukaryota; kingdom Metazoa; phylum Chordata; class Mammalia; order Diprotodontia; family Phalangeridae; genus Phalanger; species Phalanger gymnotis. The sequence continues at coordinate 10,348 of JAQQSZ010012617.1, read as the reverse complement.
TAACATATAGTTCTCTATCCTTTTCTTGAAGACCTCCAGTGGGGGAATCCCCTACTGTTGGAGGCAGTCCATTCCAATTTTAGATGCCTCTAATAGTTAGGAAGTTTTTCTTTACATCAAGCCACAATTTAGCTCTTTGCAATTTCCACCTATTACTCTTAGTTCTGCCCCAAAGGGCCAAACAGACCAAATCTAACTGCTCTTCCCTAAGACAACCCTAAAGATTTACCATGTTCCCAAAAGTTATCTCTTCTTCAGATTTAACACCTCCAATTCTAGTAACAAATCCTCACATGGCATGAACTGAATGAAGCCTTGCATCATCTTGTATATCTTTCTCTGGATACTCTCCAGATTATCTTGTCTTTCCTAAAATGTAGTGCTTAGAACTGAACATAATATCTGAACTCTATGACTTTACTAATGGAGCCTAATACTGCATCAGTTTTCTTGGCTTTTCCTTCTGGATACTATCAATTATCTGAGTTTTCATTACACTGCTCTTTCTTGGTACTCCTCCTACCTGTCTGACTGCTCCTTCTTAGTTTCCTTTGCTGGATCTTCATCCATGTTATGCTCACTAAAAAGGCTCTGTCGTGGGTCCTCTTCTCTTTTTTCTCACTTGGTGATTTCATCAGCTCCTATAAGTTAAATTATCATCTCTATGCAGATGATTCCCCAATCTATACATCTAGCCTTGTCTCTTTCCTGAGCTCCAGTCTGGAATCAGCAATATCTTTTTGATATTTGGATATCTTGAACTTAACAATCCCTGATTCCTCACTCTTACCCCATATATCTAATGTGTTGCCAAATTTTTCACTACCTTTATTATTTCTACCTTCACATCTCTTGTACATATCATCCTCTGTCACAAAGCCACTAGGTTCTGGCCCTCATCACCTCTTACTTAGGCTATTACAATCGCCTTCTAATTTGTCTCCCTACAACATAATCTATCTTCCACATGGCTGCTGAAATGATCAAAGTGCAGGTCTGACCATGCCACCCTGTTACTCCAGGATCATGTATAAAGTTTTTAGGTATTTAAAGTTTTTCACAACCTGGCTCTTTCCTACACTTCCAGTTTTTTCATATTTTCCTCCCTCTGTGCAGTCCTTCAATGAAGTTATGCTGGCTTACTTGCCATTTCTCACACATGTCCTGTCACTATGCCTTTGCATTGATGTCTCCCATGCCTGGAATGCTTTTCCCTCACTTCAGTCTCTTAGAAATCTTGGCTTCCTTCAAGACTCTGATCAAATTCAATCTTCTGCAGAAGATCTCCAAGTGTTCTCAGCTGCTACTGTCTTCCCCTCTAAGGTTACCTTCCATTTCCTCTGTATGTCTCTTGTAAAAATCTATTTATGTATGTTGTCTCTCTCATTAGAATGTAAGCTCCTTGAAGTCAAGAACTGTTTTTGTCTTTCTTTGTACTCCCAGTGCTTAGCACAGTGCCTGGTACGTAGTAAGAGCTTAATAAATGCTTGTTGACTGACTGCCACAACACACTATTGACTTATATTGGGCTTGCTCTTCACTAAAAACCTATAGATCTTTCTCTGAAGAATTGCTGTAAGTCATACCCCCATCTTATACTTGTAAGGTTGAATTTTTGAAGCTAAGCACAAAATTTTACATTTGTTTCTATTAAACTTCATCTTATTAGATTCAGCTCAATGTTTTAGCCTGCCAATATTTTTTTGAATCCATATTCTGTCATCTAATGTATTAGCTATCCCTCCAGTTTTGCGTCACCTGCAAATTGATAATCATTCCACCTATGCTTTTACGTTAACAGCATAGGGATAAGTATGGATCTCTGAGGCACTCAAATGGCGATTTTGTTCCAAAATGACACTGAAACTATTCATTAGTGACTAGTTTTTGAATATTACCATTCAATAAACTCTGAACCCACCTAACTGTATTATTGCCACATCTCTATCCTTTCCACAATAACAGCATTAGCAGTGTCATCAAATGTTTCACTAAAATCTAAATCAACTATAATTATAGAATTTCCCTTATCTATCAGTCTACTAAACCTGAAAAAAAAAGAATTAAGGTTAAGCTACCATGACTTCATGAAGCCACAATGGTTTTCTGTGATCCCTTGTCTTAATAAGGGATATGGTCTTTAGTGTGTTAAAAGAGGTGCTACGCCAATGTTAAAGAGGGCTCAGTGCTGAGATCACAGGATATATCCATTTGTATTCTGAAAATTCTACCTGTACATTCCAGCAGCCTTCGGTAACTTAAGTGCCTGCTATGTATAAGGAAATATGTTAGGTGCTGGTGATCAAAACACAAAAATGAAACAGTTTCTGCCCTCAATAATTTATGGGATGGGGGACAATGTAACAAAAATGGGAGCTCTTAGAGGACAGGGACTATATCTTATGCTTTTTCATCTATCCCTTCCTCCCCCCACTCCTGATACAGCACAATGCCAGGTAAAGTACAGGTACTCAATAAGTATTTGATTATGTAGGCATCTCGACCGTAGGGCCACTTTTGTCTTTGTCTCTGTATCCCTGGCATCTTGCACATAGAAGGTGCTTAACAAATGTTTAATTGAATGAACAATTATCATTTATTTGGATGAAGAGATTTTCATTCAATACTAATATGCACTTTGGAACACAGAATTATTTTGTTCAATTCAAAAAACATTTGTTATGTGCTTCCTATGAGCAGGGTACAGTACTAATGCTGGGGACACAAAGACGAGATGGGACAGTACCTGACTGTTCAGGTAAAATAGAACAAAGACGAAAGTGATTATAGAAAACAAGCGCTGCCTGACACCACCTACCTGTTGAGGTTATCAATAAACTCCCGAACATCATCTGGCAGGATGACTCGGTGTTCCCCCATGTCTCTGTAGTTCCCCAGCACACACACGGGGACATGGGTCGGCACTTTGGGAAGTTCCCGAAGTATGTAGTTGAAGGTCCTTGATCATACAGGACAGGTAAAGTTATTCCAGTTTTAGCACATTGCAGTAGATTAATTTCTTTGACCCTTCTAAAAATGCTTTGCCCAAAAGTCAAGTAGAGATTTTCCTGAATAAATTATGTTGAAGCCCAAATGCTTATTCTCCTTGGATTCTAATTAATAGCTAGCTGGCATTTATGTAGCACTTTAAGGTTTGTGAAGTGCTTTACAAATTTTATCTTCCTAACAACCCTAAGAGGTAGGTGCTACTTCTTGTCTCATTTTACAGTGGGAGAAAATGAGGTAGAGGTTAAGTGACTTGCTGAAGGTCACACAATGAGAGCGTGTCTAAGGCAGGATTTGAACTCAGGTCTTCCTGACTTCAGGTCTAGCTCCCTCTATCATCTAGCTTATTACTTTAAATCTGGTAATAGCAGTTTCAGAACTTTTAATGACACAAGTTAGTTTTAAAAAATGCACAAAGAACTTCAACATTCTGGATTGCTTGGGGGAGCAAATGCATAAATTAATACAAAATCTTAGTTATACTTCAAAAGAAATAAGTTTTGCTGCTTTTAAGTACATACTGTACATTTAAGCTGATTGCTAACAAGTGTCCATGTATTTATTCATTAAAAGTTATCAAGTCATTACTATGTGTCAGGCACTGTGCTATGTGCTAAGGAGGCAAGATAATGAAAACTGCTTTAACTGAACAGATGAAGTACATCTGTTATATATAAACATAATTTTAATATAAAATATCATGCTAATGCCCTTTTAAAAGTCTGTTCTCTAATGTTGCTTGATATCTTGTTAATATAAATGTTTGTGAGATTTTCTTTCACACATATTTGGAAGTTATTTCAGACAAATTTCAGGTCAAATAATCAAATTCTGAATACAGTTCAAATGAATGAAGCATTACTATACCTATTGCTCAAAATAACTTCTGCTTAGCCTTTAGGCCCTTTTTAACTAATAGAAAATGATCTATCTGGGCTAAGACTTTAGTATCAAGAATCTGAGCTACTCATATGGCTAGAGAAAAGTCAGACACTTTAAAATCAATAAAGCAAAAGCATTTCTAGCAATATAATGGAAACATTTTGAAAATGGACCAACATTTAAAAAGTCAGCAGCACTGATTCACTCAAATGAAATAATCAGATACTCGGAAATATCAATCTGTCCTAAGGCCAAGGGACTCTCTTACGTAAGCTTAGCTGCTGTGATCCAAGCAGTTTAAAAAAAAATGTTGGCGGTAAATTCAGTGACCTTCCATGTCATCTTCCATAAGTATTTGAGACTTGTTAACAGAAAGAGGATCTAATGGAATATTTCTGTGGACAAACTAATGCCCTTGGAGTACTACTGAACGAACAACAGGCAACAGTTATTGGAGTATTTAGTTGAAGCTAACAGTCTATATCGCAAATCATACAATCTAAAGGTGTCCTCGGCCAGCCTGAAATCAATCCAATGAATTATCCTATTACATAAAGGAAAAGTTTCACTCTGTCTTATATGTTGATACATTAAGTTTGGGAGTTCTTTGTAACCAGCAGCTGCTCCAACTTTTCACATGGGATGTTTTTTCCACACGGTTGTTTCTTGCTAAACAAATAAGTTCTTATAGAAGTAAGCTGCATATGTTAATTACCAACTGAATAAATAAAAAATGTCCTTTAATCTATTTAAAATGGGTTACAGTTTAAGAATTCTATGATTTCTTTTCCTTTTTACTTATTCTTTGATGGAACTGTGATCTTATTGATGCAGATACTTCCCCTCCAGTGGTTTAGATCACAACCCATGCTCAAATCATCCTGTATAATGTTTTTCCAAGTCCTCCTGTAAAAAATTCCAACACTTCCACTTAATATGATGGAATTGTGTTGGTGCCAATGAAGTACATGAGCCATTCCTCACTTTTTCTATATGACCAGTTCATTTCCCTTTCTAGTCAAACATTTCTCTGATAGTCTTTTATGTCGCTTCTCCTGCATAATTCTTTACTGGTAATACAGAACAGTCCACTTACTCCTATCATTCATCTTTTTACTGCCCTTTGGGTGAATGGTAACTTTAATTCTTTGGAGACTATGGCATTCCATGCCTTGAAGCCATGTAACAGAGGTTCCCAAACTTATTTGGCCTACCTCCCCCTTTAAAAAAATAGTGCCCCACCCCTGGAAATCTATTTTCTTTAACAGATGGTTTTAAAAAAAGTTTGCATAATTTCAAAAAATATAAAATATTTTTAAAAAAATGACACATCTTAAATTTAATAATTTATTGTAAACTTGTGGTTTTCCTGCATTGAAATTTTGATGATGCAACATTACATCATTAACGTATAGTAACATACCATAAATAAGTCATTACATGCACATATTTCTGCCAATGTATGCTAGACTTCCTGATAGCGCATGACATACTTGCCTGCCAACACTTGCTTGTTACTACTTGTGGGCAAACTTGACCACTGATCAGTTACAACTTGCATTTTGTGTATTTATTTGGAAAATAATATAATCACTATGACTTTAACTCTGTTACACAACAGATGAAACATTCACAAAAGGTTTTTCAAAACTTTATCTTCCGTTCTTTCCTTAAGCTTCCACCACTCTTATTTTTATTCAACGCCCCTCCCCCAATTGCACCTACCAACACCTCTCCTCGCCTCTCTTCTGAATCCTTCTAGTGCCCCAGACGGGGCAGTAATGCCCATTTTGGGAACCTCTGTATAAGTACCAAAAGAATAGGGGCAGGGATAGGGTCTAGATTTTTTATTTCATTAGTACAGGGAACTCTGGGGTGAGGAATTGGTTCTTTCCACCAATGCAGGTTGGCACATTCTCTGCAACTCATAGTCTTAAGAGAGTTACCTGGGAGCAATAAGAGGTTAAGCAATGCCTAGAGTCACAAAATCTGTATGTCTCTGGGGCAGGACTTGAACTCTGGTCCTCCTGGTTCTGAGCCCAGCTCTCTATCCACTATGATAAGCTATGCATGTATCAATGGACCAGTTCTATGGCTGTTCATCCAACTGTAACATCACAGTCCGGACAAAAGGCATTCTTCATACATTACTTTCTTCCTGTATGAATAGTTAGACCAAACTCCTTTGAGTGATTATGAATCTCATTTAACAGGTTCTGTAATATTCTGGGGCTTGACGCAATCAGCAAAATCACCTGAAATCACCTCACATAAAATAGCAGGAAGAAATAGAGAAAGTATAGTTGCAGAGAGCTCGGTATGAGACCTAATTAGGCTTGATCATCCCAAGAGTGCTTAAAAATGAAAAGGAAGATGACAGACCAAAAAAATGGAAATATCTGTCAGCATTTCTATAAACAAATTCTTCTTCATCTCTGACAGTGCATCTCTCATATTTGGACTTTAATATCTTAGTCCTCAGTTTGCAGTATAAAGAAGTTGAAATATAAAAATATAAATATAAATATATGAATATATATAATATATAATAATATAATATATATGAATATATAAATATGAAATATAAAAAAAAATAAAAGTTTAAAAAAAGCAGGACCACACAAAGTATACTAAGAAGAGATTTGTACAATTCTGGATGCTTTAAGAGATGGATTCCAAATTATTTTTCAAGATATTTTGAAAGAGAGCATAATACCAAACGTTTCGGGGTGAGGGGAGAAGTAACAGTATTACCACTTCCAAAAGGTAAAAAAATTCAGAAAGTACTGAGCAATTGACCCACATACCTACTTTATGAAAATGATCTACACAGGTATTGAGAATTTCCTTGCTAACACACACACACACACATGTATGCGTGTGCATGTGGCGGGAACCAGCAGGCTTTTTCAAACAGTATTCTATACTAGACCACATATAATTGACTAAAATGTAGAGAATACCAAATGGTAAAAGGAAGGATGCTGGGGGAAACCATGATGTAAAAAAATTGATAAAAACTGATTAAAAACAAGTAACATGCTGAATTTATGTGTATTAAAATGAGCTGTATGAAGCAGAGATACATCATTTCATATATAATCCTCTTTTTCTCTTCTACTTTGTACATGGAAACATTTTCTTTCTCCTATGTTCATTAAATTCAGAACAAAAAAAAATTTTTTTTTAAATGGAGATACAAGGCATTAGATTGAGGACAGGGCAGATTTAAGTGAAGGTTTTTTTAAGGATAGGGGAGATATAGTGTGTTTGTAGGCACCAGGGAAGGAACACTATATACAGACTAAAGATCAGAGAGGAAATGAGTAAAGAAAGCGATATCCTTCTAGAGGAGATAGGATCAAAGGCAAAAGTGGTGGCTTGGCCCTGAACAAAAACTGCAACTCTCCAAAACTAGAGGAAAATCAGTCAATAAACTTTTATTAAGTGCCTACTATGTACCAGGCACTGTACTAAACTCTGGAGATAATAAGAAAGGTAAAAAGCAGTGCCTGCTCTTGAGGAATTCACAATTTAATAGAGAATACAACATGCAAAAAACTATGTATAAACAAGCTACATACAAGATAAATAGGAAATAATCAACAGAGTGAATGCACTAGAACTAAGAGATTGGGACAAGCTTCCTATAGAATATAGGATTTAAGCTGGGCCTTGAAATAGGTCAGGGAAGCCAGGAGGCAGATATGAGGAGGGAAAGCTTGCCAGGTGTGAGGGACAGCCAGAGAACATGTCCAGTTGAGAGATGGCATGTAATATGCAAAGAATAGCAAGGAGGCCAAAGTCATTGGTCTGATGAGTACATGGGGGGATGCAAAGGGGAAGGGAAAGAACTAGGTAATGAAGAGCTTTGAATGCCAAACAGAAGATTTTACATTTGATCCTGGAGATGACAGAGAGTCTCCAGAGTTTACTGAGTAGGGGGATGACAAGGTTGGACCTACATTTTAGAAAAATTACTTTGGCAGTTGAGTAGATGAACTGGAGGAGAGACTTGTGGCAGGCAGATGAAGTAGCAGGCTACTGTAACAGTTCAGGCATTAGATAATGAGGGCTTGTATAAGGATGGTGACAGTGTCAGAGGACAGAAGGAAGCACATAGGAGAGATGTTGTGAAGGTAGAAATGGCAGGACTTGGGCAACACACTGAAAGGGGGGGAGAGGGAGGAGAGGGAGACAAGGAGGGAGAGAGAGAAAGAGAAAGTCAAGAATGACACCTAGGTTGCAAGTCCAGGTGAGCAGGAGGAAGGTAGTATCCTCAACAGTAATAGGGAAGTTAAGAAGAAGGGAGGATTTTCCAGAAAAGATGAATTTAATTCTGGACGCATTAACTGTAAGACATAGGACATCCAGTTTGAGATGTTCAATAGGACAGTTAGAGATGTGAGACTGGAGGTCAGCAGAGAGGTTACAGGGCTAGATAAGTAGATCTGACAGTCATGTGCATACAGATGACAAATGAATCCTTGGAAACTGATAAGATCACCAAATGAAATAGTACAGAGGGAGAAAAGGTCCCAGGACAGAGCCCTAAAGGACACTCATGGTTAGCAGGTATGACCTACATGAAGATCCAGCAAAGGAGCCTGAAAAAGGGTGGTTAAATATGTAAGAGAAAGAGGAGAGAGCCATGTCCCAAAAACCTAGAGAAAAGAGAATTAAGAAGAAGAGGGTGACTGACAGTGCCAAAGACTGCAGAGAGGTAAAAAAGAATGGGGATAGAGAAAATCCACTGGATTTGGCAATTAAAAGAGATTGCTGGTAACTTTGGAGAGAACAGTTTTGGTTGAGTGGTAGTAATGGAAGGAAGTTTTGACCTAGACAGCTTTGAATTATGAATCACATGGATTCAGAGAAGGGAAGACAGTCTGCTAGCCACATGACTGTAGATTGTTATATCCATTGAAGTAGTCAGAGGAGCTGTTCCTCAGGACTAGGGTAGAATGGTGACTTGTTTTACTTTCCTTTGTTTGAAGACAGGGGAGAGCAAGAACAAAAGTTCTGGACCTGGGCCAGTCTGAGTAGACAGGAAGCCTGATGTCTGGGTCCTTACTGTTTACGAGGCAGTTGATTTACTTACCTTCTTTCAGCAGAACTTTTATTTCTAATGTTTCACCATCTTCCTCTGTAGGATTTTACAAATGTGTTGAAAGTCCAGATTGGTACTGTCCTTGGTTATCTTTCTATTTTGCAAGGAGATCAAATGTTTGCTGGCTTAGGCAATTTTTAGGCTTTTTTGAACCCCTCACTGTAGCAAATAATTTATATTAAACTTCCACAGGAAATGGGGATAGGTCTATCTATGTATGTTCTTTTATTTGTTTCCTATTTTTTCCACATTGTTTACAGAGGTCAGACTGGAGGTGTTTCAATCAAATTCCATCCTTTATTTTTATTCTTTCTTTTGGCTTAGTATTGATTTTGGCATTTGCTCAAAGAAGTTTACTTGTTATATAAACATGAGAACAACTGTTCTTACCAAAATTTTTTTTTCTTGTAATATCATTTGGTATTTGCCATGCCTACTACCTCCAGGTTCTCTTTTCATCAAAGAATTTATAATATATGGGATTCTGTGTAATCTACAAACCTTTGGATTCTTATATTTCTTTTTCCTAAACCATATTTTTCAATTCTTTTTTTTGCCATCCTTTCCTTTGTCTACCTTCACATTCAAGTTACCAAGTATTAAAGTATATGCTGACTTAATATGAAGTTCTTATCAAGTTATTCATATGATTTCTTTCCCTTCTCACCCTCTGTAACAGATATTGGCAAGTAAGCTATAATTATCTTGATAGTGGTCTTTAAAAAAAAATGCTCATCATGAGAAAGGCAATGCAAGACAAGCAACTCAAGAAATATTTCTTGTTATCTTTGGACAGTGAGTGCCTTCTGGTTTCATTTAGAGCAACATAGTCAAAATTTCTGATTCAGTTCTTTTGGTAGCATGTTAAATTAGGTATTTATAGCTAGTCTAAAAACTATATGAATCTTAGCATCTTCTGTTCCTTTTTCTATCAGTGACTGCAGAAACAGAAGGGAGCAAAGGCCTGGGAACCATTTTGAAATTATCTTTGTTCCTTGAGTTTCCTTGGCCAAAGAATTCATCACATAGTGGCCAGTCTCTAACAATAAACCTTTTCATGTTTTTTTTTAAATTTATTTTTAATATGTTTGGTTTTCAGCATTGATTTTCACAGGCGTTTGAATTACAAATTTTCTCCCCATTTCCTCCCCTCCCCACTCCAAGATTGCGTATACTCTGGTTGCCCTGTTCCCCAGTCTGCCCTCCCCTCTGTCACCCCATTCCCCTCCCATCCCCCCTTCCCTTCATTTCTTATAGGGCAAGATAAATCTCTATGCCCTATTGCCTGTGCATCTTATTTTCTAGTTGCATGAAAAAAAAAACTTTTTTACTTTTGAACATCTATTTTTT
>JAQQSZ010012616.1:0-11967 GCA_028646595.1 Phalanger gymnotis | reverse complement strand
TCTGCTCTAACCGTTCCACAAGCTCCTCCCACCACAGGCTTCTACTGGCTCCAGTGGTAGCCACTGCCCCCAGGGTCCTGGGAGGCTCACATCCACATAGGTTCCACACCCAACAGGGCTCTGGGCCTGGGGCTTAACACTTAGCAAGGCTCAAGGAAATACACTGAATTACTCAAAGAAAACAAAGACCATTTTGCTTGTCAACACAGCCTCCTGGTTGTCTTGGCATGGTAGTGCTTTCCATGATATCTGTCTCTCTGTCTAGGTCCAATATGGTCCTTCTTTTTAAGGCAAATCAGGGTTAAGTGACTTGCCTAAGGTCACATAGCTAGTATGTGTCTGAGGCCAGTTTTGAACTCAGGACCTCCTGACTCCAGGGCCAGTGCTCTATCCACTGTGCCACCTAGCTGCCCCCCAATATGGTCTTTCAAGAGTGTTGTCTCTTGGAACTCCCAGGGGTACCACTGCCTGGTTTTTCTAGGGTGGCCTCCAGCTCTCATACTCTCTTGGTATGTTCTATGGTCTCTTCCAACTCTAACATTCCATGAGCCAAAGTCCCTCCTGGCTCTAACACACTTTGCAAATAATTTTTCAAATCTTTTCCATCTTTCTTTGTTTATTATTCTGCTTCCATTTTTACTCCTAAATGTTCCTGGAATGACTTCGCTTAGTTTACTGTTTTCCCAAGACCCTACCCTTTGCTGCTTCTCTGTTCATTATGAGAGGATATGATTCATAATCAACTGTAAATGGGCATACGGGTGTGTATATGTGAGGTTCCCCCTACCCACCCCTGCCCACTTGGTGTAATCCAACTGGTTGATGTTGGGATTAGAACTCATCAGTCCTGAGAATTTATCAGTTCGAGGTGAAGTCAAGACATATCTAGCAGAGAACAGAAATTACACAATCACATTACAGGGAGAGCAGCAGCAGGCCAGGCAAGAAACTGCTTCAAGGAATGAGACCTTTGATGGCAGGGAAGAGATCTAACCATGGATTCAAGAGAGAATTTGTCCACCAAACTCTATTTACCCTTTGAGCCAGGCATACTGCTGTTAGGTCTATAGACTCCAAAGGTATCAAAAGCATAGGAAAAGATCTAGATGCACAAAGATATTTATAGCATCACTTTTTGTTATAGAAAAGAATTGGAAGTCAAGAAAGGGGCGGAAGTCACCGTTGATGGTATGTCCCTTAAATCCATCCCTTAAATCTCTCTCTTAAATACTCACTGCCTCAGGAGAAAGAGTCATGCTCTGATGCTCCTCAGGGAGCCCTCACACTACTCTCTTCCCTCTCTTCCCCATGCTTCCCCACACTGGCCCCATCACTCAATTGTTCTCTCTGCAATGATAGCTAATAATAATGATAGCCAGCACTGGCTCCCCATCACCTCCAAGATAAATATGAAGTGCTGTCTTTGCCATTCAAAACCCTTCATAACCTAGCCCCCTTCTACTTTTCCAGTTTTCTTATACCTTACTCTCTGACATTCTTTAATCTAGTCATTACCTTCCACTCACTCTGAATGTCTTATATACATCCAATTATTTATATGTTACCTGCCCCATTAGCATGTATGCTCCTTGAAGGCCAAAGCTTTGTTGGTTTTTTTTTTTTGGCCATTCGTTGCATCCCTAGTTCTAAGCACAGTACATGGCATATGCTAAGTGCTTAAAAAATACTCAGTTGACTAACTGTATCAATGTAATGAAATATCATTGTGCTGTAATGATAAAAGGGATGGATTCCAAGAAACCCAGAAGATTCATCTGAACTGATATAGAGTGAAGTGAGCAGAACCAAGAAAATAATTTACACAGTAAATACAATGTTGTGAAGAAAAACAACTTTGAAAAATGTAAGAACTCTAATACAACCAGCAGTCATCACTTTATCAGATCTCTGCCCATAATCAATAAACAATTACATGTAAACCTGTTATGTGCTAGCTGGGCACTCTGCTAAGTGCTGGCAGTCCCTGCCCTAAATTAGTTTATAATCTAATAGGAGAAAGCAGGTGGTGCCATAGTGAACAAAGCACCAGACCTGAGTCAGGAAGATTTGAATTCAAATCAAACCTCAGGTGCTTACTAGCTCTGTGACCCTAGGCAAGTCCCTGAACCTTGTTTGCCTCAGTTCCCTCAACTGTAAAATGAGCTGAGAAGCAAATGGGAAACCATTCCAGTACCTTGGCCAAGAAAACCCCAAACAGGGTTACAAAGAGTCAGACAGAACGGAAACAACAGAACAACGCAAACAACAACGCACAAAAGGAAGCAGAAAAGGGAGGAAGGGGTCACGCCAGATAAGTCAGTTGTAGCCGAAGGAGAAGGTTGAGCTCTCTCCTAAGGTGGAAGTTTGGAGTTCTTGACCCCACTCTCCAATCAGAGAGGCTGAGGGTGGGTAGAGATTGGGTGGAGTACTTTTGGGATGATGAGGTTATCTCAATAATGAGTGTCCTGGGCCTGGTGGAGAAATCAGTCTGAGGAGTCCTCAGGTAGCTGGTGCTGCCAGATGAGAAATGAAATGTCTGAGCTCAACTTTTCCCTTAAAAGATGATGAAGCACGTTCCCCACCTCCTATCAGAGAGGCCCCAGGTGGGGTGGGGTGGTGGTGACTCTGCTTATTTGTTAGGAGGGAGGTACTGCTGCTGTTATTTTTAATTTGGGGGGAGGGGATGCTTAGAAGGGGAGCCCAAAAGAGAGAAGCAGAAGTGTTGTGGGAGCATTTTTTCTAAATACACAGAAGAGAAAAGAAGGAAACTGAGGACAGGCAGCCAGGCAGGGCAGCTTTGAAACCCACCTATTGAACTTATTATATTTTTTAAAAACTTCTGCCTCGGTTTCTTCAACTGTAACATGAGGATAGCTCCTACCTCCCAGAGCTCTTGTGAGAAAGACAAAATAACATAGGATTTCTAAAGTGTTTTACAAAGCTCAAAGCTTTTTATAAATGCTAGCTATTATTATTATTATTAGCTATTATTGAGGAGAGGAATAGGCCCAGGTGAGCGATGGGGCCAGCAGGGGGGAAGCACAAGGAAGAGAGGGAGGAGAGTAGTGCTAGGGCTCCCTGAGGAGCATTGGAGCCCCTACAGTCCTATAATGTATGTACCTCACTCTAGCAACTCTTTCCCCTGATGCAGTGAGTATTTAAGAGAGACTTTGCCCCAGGGAGACTTTATGAGGGAAGCGCATGTTTTGTGGCTACTGAATGCCTTAGCTGTTCTCAGCAAAAACCCTTGCTTTGAGCTAAATTGTGTCTACTTCTTGACTATTAAAAGTCGGTTTGAGCTAATGAGTTACAGTTTGAGGAATTCCTGACCACCCTAGAACCTGGAGTAGTCAATCAGTCTCAAGCAGTTATTAAACACTTACTATGTGCCAGATACTGTGCCAAGTGCTAAGATATAAAGAAAATTAAAGCTTGATCTCATCCCACAAGGAGCTCACATTCCAGTGGGGTAGATAAGGAGCAAACAATTTAGTCAGTCAATCAATCAACATTTATTAAGTGCCATGTGCCTGGCACTATGCTAAGTGCTAGAGATGTTATGTTTTCAGTCCTGTCTACCTCTTTGTGACCCCATTTGTGGTTTTCTTGGCAAAGTCACTGGAATGGTCTGCCATTTCCTTCTCCAGCTCATTTTACAGATGAGGAAACTGAGGCAAGCAGGGTTAAGGGACTTGCCCAGGGTCACACAGCTAGTAAGTATCTGAGCCTTGATTTGAACTAAGGTCCTCCTGACTCCAGGCGCATCACCCAAGAAGCTTACCATCTGAGGAGACATGTAAGCTAATACATACAAAGCAAGCTATATATGGCATAAATAGAAAATAATTAACATTAACAAAGGGAAGGCACCAGAACTGTAGAAGATGGGATTTTGGTTGGGATTTAAAGCCAAGGAGGCCAGTGGTCTGAGTAGAGAAAGAGGGAGAGCATTCCAGGCATGGGTGACAGCTAAGGAAAATGCCTAGAGCTCAGAGATGGAGAATCTTGCTTGGGGAACAGCCAGGAGGCCAGTGTCACCAGATCAAAGAGTGTCAGAGAGTAAGGTATAAGAAGACTGGAAAGGTGGAAGGGGGCTAGGTTATGAAGGGTTTTGAATGGCAAAGAGAGCCCTTCGTATTTATTCTGGAAGTGATAGGGAGCCAGTGGAGTTTATTGAGTACGGGAGTAACATGATTGGACCTGTATTTTAGGAAAATTGCTTTGGCGGCTGAATGGAGGATAGATTGGAGTGGGGAGAGACTTGAGGGAGGCAGACCCTTTAGCAGGTTATCACAGTCATCTAGACTTGAGGTGATTCGGGGCCTGCACTAGAGTTGGGGCAGTGTCAGAGGAGAGAAGGGGGCAGTATTGGAAAGGTGCTCTAGAGGTGAAAGCCACAAGAGGTGCTGCAGAGGTGAAATTGACCAAAGATTCTGCAGAGGTGAAATCGACAGGCCTTGGTAACAGCTTGGATATGGTGGGGTATGATAGGAGTCCAGCATGACTCTTAAGCTGTGAGCCTGAGGGTCTGGGAGGAGGGTATTGCCCTCTGTAGTAACCTGGAAGGCTGGAGTAGTTGAGGGAAAACCTAGGGGGAAAGATAATAATTTTTGTTTTGGACATTTAGAGTTTAAGATGTGTTGACCTGAAAAGTTTGGTTAAAGGAGGCAAACAGACTAGGTGATATAAAAATTCATATTATTTATTTATTTATTCCCTTAAGCATAGTGGACATGCACGCATGGAGTCAGACAAAGGGTCTGACTGCCTGAACAAAGGAAATGAGGAGGTTTAAATATATTTTTCTTTAACAGACTCAGCATGTCTGTATTACTTCACTTTTAGGATCCCCATGTATGTTTAACCATGATACAAGACAAGGATTTTCCTTAATGGAATAGGCTGTAAATACAGTAAGTCAGGATAGTTGACAAAGTGTCAATTGGAATTACAACCCAGGATCTCTGTGTTTAATATGCCATCGACATTCAATAACATAGTATATGCCCATAAAATATTAAGATAAGAAAAAGTCACATAATTCAAGATAGTGTCTGGGGTCAAGGTTCTCACCCTTAATGGCCATGGACAGAGGAAGGAATGCTCCATCTGGGCTTGCTGACATAAGAAGAAGAGGCGTTTTCTGAGTCACTCAGAGAACAAAGAAGCTGTTGGGTCCAGATTCTTTCTCTGTTTGATTAGTTCAGGCTCTGGGTCTTATCGAAATTACAAAAATGATATAAAATGGTATAAAATGTTCCTCTTTTCCTCCTTTTGGCCAAAGGCAAGCTGAAGACTTTGCCTGTAGACCAATTAAGGTGTGGAAAAACCTCTATCTTCCTCAGGGGCAAAGTTCTAAAAATCCTAATCTAGGTAGATACAGGTTTATTTTTCTTCCTGTGGTTGGACATCCCCAGAGATGGGCAGTCATTGCAAACTAATTGTAAACAAGCAGAGGGAGCAAGTTGCAAGCCCAGGGATCCGGGTAGGGAGCGTAATGGGAAAATTAGAGCAACTAAGTAAAATAAGCTAAAGATACCAAAGATACAGGTAAGCAGTCTTGGGAATGCAAAGGACTCAGAAAGGGAGCCGATCTTCATTCTGGTCTGGTCTGGACTACATCTGATGTCATCCTCTGAAACCGGAGGGCAAGGTCTTCTGTGGGCTCAGATGTCCACTTGGGAGCAGGGGCAGTCCTCAGATGTGACAGAGGGATCAAGGAGTCCATATCCATCAGTTGGCAGCTACAGGAGTAGTCAGACCTGACAGGAGCTCCCAGAGCACATATGATTTGATAACTGAGAGGAAAACAGCACAACATAGGTCCGTGACTAAAGTCACATAGAAAGGCTTCTGTTTCCCAGCCACACAGGGCTAAGTTTAAACAGTGCAATAAATGGTTCAGCATCCCAGCCACGCAGGGCTGAGTTTAAACAAATACCATAAAGTTTTTCTCACAATTCACAAAATTGCACAATTACATTAAGTCAGGTACAGACCAAACTACTTAGATGGTTCACAATAGGCTGGCAGTGAGAGGGGGGAAATTTGCATGTCACATGTTTTACATTTACACATTAGATAACCAAGAAACTTAAACGTGAACCATACAAAGTAATGCAATCATTATTAACAATATTGACTAACATTAAATTCCTTGTATCCCAGTAACACAGTACATGTAACATCATAAACTTTTAGTCATGCCATGTCTCTTTGATGGCATTTACAAAATAAACCACAAGCCATTCTTCTTTTAACATTATTAATTGTAACAAAGCTTTAGACAGGCATGATATTAACAAAATAATATTCTCACAAGCCCTTGACCTAATAGTCTTCATACCATTACCAAGAATTAAAGGACCTATCTTATATAGGTCCTATAGTAACCTAAGATGTTCCATAATCAATTATTTTAATAGATCTGTTACTATACTTACAAAACCTTCTGATTATAGAAATTTGCCACTAAGAGATTAGGGACTTAGAGTAAAGAGACGATATTTTCCCCAGTTTCCTGTCAACTCCAGGGAGAAGTTGTGTCAAATTGCAAGTTGCCTTGAGCCAGGCTGCCAGGTTTAAATCATACCTGAAGTTCACGCCTGCCTTCCCCTCAAGGGCTGCTGGCATCTTGGATCAGCCTTCCTTGATATTCACACCTGGAGTTAGACTCAGAAAAAATAGTCAGTTAACAGTCCTGTTAAGTCTTTGAATAGCAAGTTTCAATAATCAGTTTAAGATATGACTATAATCTCACATTCTTAAGGAACATCCTTAAGGCTAGCTTTAAATAGCTTCTATGCATTTCAAAAATTGGACCATATAAATATGATAGGTAAAATGTTTATGATTTAATTCCAGCAATTAATTGCATAATTTGTACTAATACCCAATTTGCTCTTATATCACTTTGAACCATTTAAGGACCTTATTCCACATAGATACAAAGTAACTTTAAATCCCAGCCTTAGTCTATAGGATAATGATTCAACCTTACATTTGTATTTTTATTTCATAGATGTCTTTTTCCTTTGTCCAAATTATTTCCATTAATATTTAGAAACAATATTATTTTTAC
The DNA here is from genome assembly GCA_028646595.1 of Phalanger gymnotis. Lineage (NCBI taxonomy): Eukaryota > Metazoa > Chordata > Mammalia > Diprotodontia > Phalangeridae > Phalanger > Phalanger gymnotis. The sequence goes on along the minus strand of JAQQSZ010012616.1, from coordinate 4,886 downwards.
AATCACTTAAATTTGGTTCTCTATTTTTGAAACTTCAGAGAATTTCAGTTCATGTGTTTTTTGCTGTTTCTATCCTTACCTAAATTCTGTACCTGGTATAAGAAACCTTTAAAATGTGAAGGTCCAACCATAAAATGAGCTCATCTTCCTTTTAAAATTATGAGACAGATACTTTAATAAAGCACTTGCACTACCATCTTATACAATTTTCTTTTTCAAAAATCCAAATTTAAGATCTTATTACCAAAATATGATAAATTTTGGAAGTCAATCATATACATCTGTATATAATTCTTAGAAGAATCAGTCTGATCCAATTGCTTTTCTCAAAATTTGCTATCCTTTTTTTTAGACATCTATCACATTACATCTTTGTCTTATCACTTTGTCTAATCATTTCCTCCTTTTGGAGGATGTTATAGCTGTATTATTTTAATTTTTATTTGGCCAAGAACATTGGTTAAAATTGTTTAAAATTATAAGCTATTCATTCCTACATCCTATTATAATAACTCAGAGATATTCCGATATTCATCTATTACCTAATAGATTTAGCATTGTGCTTATGAAACTTCTTGATAATATAAATTTGCTATGAAAGAGAAGAGGGACAATGTCATATATCTGAACAGAAGAAGAGAACTTCCTTAGCTCTGTTTGGTTCCAGGCATGAGTCATATCTGATAGCCAATCAACTCAATAGTGAATATATATTCACTGGATGCTGAAAGCAGGGCTTAGGAGTAATCAGGTGGAGGATTTTTCCTTTTCAGAAAGGAAGTAGCAGCATTGGGAAATAGAGTCAAGAAGATCCTACCTAGGCCATGTCCAAACTTTTTTTCAGGCACAGACATCCCTTTAGAAGTTCTCAGCCTGTAATGCCTGCCATTCTACTACTGGCTTCATAAGACCTATTCCTGTAATCAATATTAATTTGTATTAAATTAAATTGTAGTCCCATAAAATCTTAAATAGCAAATAAATATCCTTCAGACAGGACTGTCCCAGAATTTCATTAAGCTAATAATTATCAAATCAAGTTACATAACTTTTCTGTCTTCTAAAATACATTCTCATACTCTCTCAATTTACTTAAACCATCTGAAACTAACCCTTGGGACAGGAGAGGCTTGGCTAACTCCTATTTGTTCCCAAACCTTCTTATTTGCCTTTTGAATTTCCAATCAAACCTTTACTTATCTTTCCAAATCTCTCAAATCCATTATTCAGCCTTCCTTTATGTTTCAACCATAAGAAAAAATGGCTCACAAATTAGTACTTTTTAACTGGCATAACTGTCTATACTGGAATCCCATTCCAGCTTAAAGAAAGAAAGAGGTTAATGACCAACCCCACAGGTTGATGAATTTGTCCTTGCTTCACAAGTTTGTTTATTCTTCCCTAATTATACTCATTCTGGAAGAATAAGGCACTTCAGGAATTAAATCTTGTACATATGATACGTTCAAACACTAATTTTAATGACTCAAATGAAAGTTTAGTAGCTCTTCTAAAAATCACAAAAAGATTTTTAAAAAATATTTCTTCTAAAAATGTTTCCCCTTTTAAGACAGTTTTAAAATTTATCCTGCTGTAAAAAGGAAGGGTTACTAAACTTTTCTGAAGAAAATTACTTAGAAAGTTTTAAAATAATAGACATCTCTTTCTTTCTCCTTAAAGCAAATTAACCCTCAGACGCTGGAATTCATTAACTAAGTTGGTGGAAAATGTCCTCATTCTCAAATACGGAATTCCTAGATATTTCAAAGTTCCTTAGTCAAAAAGGTGTTGTAATGGGGAGAACACTTAGTTTCTATAAATTACATACCCAATTAAATTAACCTTATCACAATAACAAAGTTTACCACGACTTTAAAAACTTACTTCATAGGAATTCCTCTACAGAGAAAACTACACAAGATTGATAAGAATTCATGACTAGATGGTTACAATCCTTAATCTAACAACATCTAGATTACAGGAGGAATTATTTTCCTGACAACATAGGTAATACAATGTTAATCAAATTGCATGACACAAGAAAATTTAGAAATATAAGCACACCACAAGAAATTATCATGTATTTAAAACTCCATTAATTACCAATCAGGTGACCATAACCTAGTTGGATGAGCAAATCAAATCTGGATTCATAATCACTAGTAGTAACATTTTAATTTACAAGACCCAATACTCTTAGCACTGCAAAAGAAAAGATTATTATCTATAAAATTACATTTTCTTCAATATTGCTGATATATCTCTTTGCCAAATTACTCAATTTAGAAATGTAACAATGCCCTAAACATAATTATGCATTTTAAAACTTGAAACAATCCATTTATCAATTTAGGTGAATGCATTTCTAAACCTCCTTGCACAGAGAATCTTTCATCTCATCATTTGAAACTAAAACTTTCAACCACCACATATATCCTCATAATAGACAAGATTTCACGTGGAAAGTCTGTTCTCATAGTATTATCATTACTTGTTATAACCAAATATAACAGTTCCAAATCATTGAATTTTATCACATCCCTTTAAAAATCCAATTCATATGTCAAAATCAGATTAAAATTGCTTCTCAAATTTCACAATCTATGAGAATTTTAGAAATACAATGAAATTTTTTGAAATATATAAACAATGAACTTCAGATGACATCAATTGCATTTCCAGATTATCATATATAGAAATTATTCAACTTACTTTTGGTATTTAAAAACTACTTCAAAAGTTAACAGTTACATTAAAATTAGAGAGATAGTAATAATGTTATGTCTAACATATCAGACATTATGTTAAGCATTTTACAATCATCATATCATTTTGATCCCATAACCACCATTATTATTTTCCCTTTACAAATCAGGAAACAGGTCAAACAGCGACAAAACACAGTTTTGCAATTGCAACAGAGAAGTGTGAAGTTACCTAGAGCAGAAGCTGGTATCCCAGTGGTGACAATTCTGGGAGGCAGAGCTTAGGAAATGCTAACCACAGTCCAAATCCATCTACCCTTTCCTTCCCCCACATCTGCAGAATTTACTGAGCCTAGGGCTGTCTGCAGCCATTGGGACAGGATGGGTGAAATGTATAGGATCTGGATGACATTTCCAAGCTTTGCCAAAAAGGATGGGCTACAAAGCGCCCAAGGGCACAGGACTGTTGCCAGTGGAATCCCCGATATTGCTGCTACGCCTCCCCCCTTTTTCTTTTCCCAGGTGGGGGAGGATGACTCAAATTCCCTACCATTACTCTCTTCCTTTATCTGATCTGGGACGAGAGGAATTTGTTTTAGCTGCTCTTTTACTGCAGCCCTGGCTCAGTCAGAGACAGGACAACAGGGTGAAAGATCTTAATGATTCTAACTCAAGTAAACTTCACCTTTGTGCTCACTCCTTAAAAACTTTTTTTGCACTTAAATCTTAGGGAAAAAGATTCCCTCTTAACTCTGGGGAGGGAGTGGGGAATGATAAGTGATCAGCATTGGGAGACATTTCTGCAAGAGTGAGCTCCTGGAGTGATTTACAGTCTCAGGAGTTCTCTCTCCCAAAATCCAACTAATCAGTTTCCAAACTTGTAATGGTTACTCCCAGAATCTGCTAAAATGTTTAGCTCTATTTCCATTGTAATCCAGGTTGGCCAGACTAGAAATTACAAGGAAAAGAGTCTTTGTTTCCCTAGCTGCAGCCTTAGAGCTCTCTGAATGCGTTTCAGATTTTACAAGGTAATAGACTTGTTTCACAGCACACACACACACACACACACACACACACTGACACACACTGACAGACAAACTGATAATTTAACAGAACAAATACATACTGAGCTCACAATTTAACAACAAAGAGACAGAATTAGAGGCTTTCATGAGTTGGCTATTAGTACCACTATGGTCTTTGGGGAAGCCTTGGAGTCCCCGATGTTTCTGACTCTCCATAACCTACATCCAGAGTGTAGCTGTCCTTCTCAAAAACAAAGCCCTTGGGAAGTAGGGGAAAGGGGGAAATGGAGAAGGCAACGGCAGCACAACAAAGTTATCCATCATCCATAGGGCTAGAGCTAGGGCAGGTAAGGCAAAGGGGAAGAGTAAGGATAGAGTGTATCTATCCTCCCCCTAATCAGAGCCTTTAAGGGAATGGAGGCAGGAAGGAGGCGATGAATAGGATGGAAAGAGTAGAACAGCTAGAGCTGGAGTCATTGGAAAACAAAGATAGATCTACAAAGGGAACCAAATTAATCCAAAGTGATTTATTGGTCCCTGCCCTCAAAGCTAGCTTAAAGAGAATTTTTGGACTTCAACCAAATTCGTGGGAGTCCTTTTTGGAAGCTAGGAATAAAGACAACCCACCTCATCAAGGCCAAGATTCCAGGAAAAAGAGGCGCCTAAGAATGGCATTGGCGAGATTGAGCTGCGGTTAGTTCTTTGTCTTGCTTCCATGATTTCCATCCGAGTCACAGTATGATAACTGCTGACCTGAAAAGTTTGGTTAAAGGACGCAAACAGACTAGGTAATATGAAAATTCATATTACTTATTTATTTATTCCATTAAGCATAGTGGACAAGCACACATGGAGTCTGACAAAGGGTCTGACTGCCTGAACAAAAGAAATGAGGGCATTTAAATACATTTTTCTTTAACACACTCAGGATGACATTTTGTGTTTTAACATCATCTAGATTCTCCTTGTATCTCTTCCCCCCTCCCTGAGAGCCATCTGTTACATCCAAGAACGTTTTTAAAAAGAAGGATAAAGAAGAGGGGAAAAAAATTCAGCTAAACTGGGGGGGGGGGCTGGAAAGCAGGGACTAGCATGACCTCCCCGCCAAATCCCTCCAAAAACCTATAAAAATGGCTCTGAACCAATTCTAGAACTG
>JAQQSZ010012615.1:0-11968 GCA_028646595.1 Phalanger gymnotis | reverse complement strand
AGGAGCAAAATATAGTTAGTCTTTCACAACATGAGTATTGTGGAAGGGTTTTACATAATGATATGCATGTGGCTTATGTGGAATTGCTTGCCTTCTTAGGGAGGATGGGTGGGGAGGGAAGAGGGGAGAGAATTTGGAACTGAAAGTTTTAAAAACAGATGTTCAAAAAAATTATTTTGCATGCAACTAGGAAATAAGATATATAGGCAATGGGGCACAGAAATTCATTTTCTCCTACAAGAAAGTAAGGGAAAAGGGGATGGGGTGGGAGTGGGGTGACGGGAGGGCTGACTGGAGAGTGGGACAATCAGAATATATGCCATCTTGGAGTGGGGGAGAGGGTATAAATGGGGAGAAAATTTGTAATTCAAACTCTCATGAAAATCAATGCTGAAAACTAAAAATATTAAATAAATTAAATAAAAAAATTTAGATGTACTTCTATTATGTGCATATGCAAAGTTATTAGACCATTCTTCTTCCCTTCTACCCTACCTCCCATTCACCCTAACTTGGTTTTTGCTTTTAGCCAAAAAAAAAAATCCCATTTTGTTGGCACAGAAATACAATTTTGTCATTGATGTTGAAAACGCACTGTGACGTAGCACCGTGCTTTGCAAATAGTAGGCACTTAATAAACATTTGCTGAATTAGATAGTAAAGACACAGGCATTTTCGCAGCTATGGCTGAATGACTGACTTCATCCACGTTACCTGAGCAGTGTGACTGGTCCGTAGATAAGCTGACTGTCAAAACATCTTTTCACTTCAGCAAATTCTGAAACGGCTAAACCTGCTGGCCTCTGATGAAACTAGTCACTGAAGACGAATGGATTTGTTTTTCTGCTGCCTAGCAAGTCTAGAGTCAAAGCACAGCTCTGATGTGTGTTGCCCAAGAACAAGTTATCTGAGGAAGGTGTTATGGGTGGGGGACAGGGGGAAAAGAATAAGCTTTTATACAGGAGCCTACTCTATGCCAGGCACTGTGCTAAGCACTTTACATTATCTCATTTGATGCTCCTTTCACAGATGAGGAAACTGAGGCAAACAGAGGTTAAGTAAAAGCCATCTTTCAATCATTCCAGGCTTTTCCACTGATAATAGCAAGTATCTGTGTGCTCGCTGCCTTTGTTCTAATCAGATGACTGTACAGACTATACAACGTATTTGCCAAGTGTTTTAAACCTCTATCCTGGATCACTGAAATCCTGACGGCTTTTTTTGTATTATCCTTGTCACCTACAACAAGTATTTTGGATTAATGTTTAGGGCCCTCTGATAATATGCTTACTTTCAAGGAGAGTAACTCGTACTCTCATCAGAAATTTCTCTAGAATATATATACCAGACGGCAAATTCTTCCTTCATCTCACCTAAACTCGCTCAGCCAGGCAGGTGCTACAAAGCATAGCTTCTGGGGAATCCTTTTACCCCTCCAGGTCTGTCTGACAGAACAAAGAGAACTACTCTGTTCCATCTCAGGTGGTCCCACCACTGCTTGCTCTGCCCTCCCTCGTACTTATTTCAACTGGGGGAATTAGGGTCCTGGGAGTGGAGCCTACTGTACTGTGGGTGATGACTTTTTACAACTAAAGTCCCTCAAATGGCAAAGCAAATTTCTTACATTCAATATTGAGAAATGTAGAGAAGTACTTATGCTGACAGTGAGAGCTCTGGCTTGTGGAATGCACTGTTTTCCTTGGCATGATGCCTCAATATCATCTGTAGCATGAAAATTCACTAACAAATCCAGTCACGCATCAGATAGTGATTATAGTGTTTGTGGAATTAGAAAGTGGCTGCTTTTAACAGGGATAACTGTAAAAGTCAACATGTTTTAAACGTGTATCACCTTTGGAATGCTCACCTGAGGACCCAACCCAGTTGACAGGCGAATATATCCCCTGGCTAGGCCTAGATACCAGGTCTTGTATCAGCTCCACATCCTGTCCAGGCCTTTACTCGGGCTCTCTCACCATCTGCCTTGGGCTTTGTGAGTCCCCCTCCCCTTTCTTCTTCTCCCAAACCTTCACTTCTCCAGGACAAAATACCCTTCTCTAGTTAGCCCTCCCTTTTGCGTGTTGTCTTCTCCTACTAGGATGTAATTTCCTTGAGGGAAGGGCCTCTCTCTTTTGAAAAGTATTTTCATACCCAGAGCTTGGCACAGTATCTGGTACATAATATATACTTATTCATTCACTCATAAAGTTTTTTAAGGATGGCTTTTATTTACAAAATGATTTCACTCTCCGTTTATAAAAGTTACAAAAAATTATATTTAAAAATAGAAATACCTTCTTAGACTTTTGTATTCTACATTAAAAGCAACTAAAGTTATCATTCAGATAATTTCTTTTTAGAGTCATAAAGCCACACTGCTATTGATCACAACTTCTAGTACAGAAAACGGTGCTCACGGGGATCACTTCATTTAGGCCAGAGCCTGAAGCAGCAAGATTTTCTCGTTAATGCAGAACCTATGGAGCACGACCATCAAATTCTCGCCGCAGCGGGATACCTGGCGCTCCATAGCCAGGCGGAAATCTTCTTTTACACCTTTGGTGATACCCCTGGTGACTGTGTGGTGCCTGAAGTTAGCAAAAGGAAAACAAAGACAAAATGGGATTATCACCTGTGCCTGAAGCCAAATTAATCCTGAAGGATAGAATCTAATACATGAATTTGCCTTCTACTTAAGAGGAAGCCAGTAAAAGAAAAATAAAAAGATTTCCTTTTTTTTTAAAAAAAAACCAAAACCCAAAACAATACAAAATAAATTGCTACCCCAAATTTTAAGACAGATAGGCATCTTCAAAAGTTATCTTCACCATTTTCCCCCTAAAAAAAAGGCACAGGAACATCTGACTGGTTAACATTGAGCTTTGTTTTTTTAATGCTTGTCTCCTGTTGCTGCTACTCCTTCTAAACAATTGAGGCTCCAGGGTCCAACAGGGGGAGATCCTCCTTAACTAGGAGAGGCCCTCAGTGTCATCTGTGGGAGCTCAATGAACATTAAGCCATCAGGTAAAGGAACCATCTGACTTAGGTCTGTTTTGGAAAAGAAATGACAACTGGCAAAGAGGTCAGACACTGAGCAAAAACCAGGCAAATCGAGCAGGGAGTATGTCAGGCTAGGTAAAACAATGGTGTGGCAGCAGGTCTTAACAATCTTTCACCAAACTGCCACAGACTTGGCACTTGTGAGATCTTGGGGGTGGAGATAAACAGGAGAGTTTGAGGTGTTGTAACATTTTGGGATGCCATCAAGAGCATATTTAAAAGACCCTTAGAGAAGAAGACAACGAATAGAGGAAATCTAATAAAACAAATTCTTACCAATGAACAAAATAAATGAGCAGGAATCAACAGCTATAGGGGAAATGGGTCTTAACTTTACTAGTTCACAGATTTGTCAGATTTGGATAAATTCAAATAAGAATCCACCTTCATTCCATTATTATAAAAGTGACATAGAACGGAATGAATCTATGCATTTGCCTAACTAAAAACTGAAAAATGCTTATAAACTATTTTTATTCTACAATGTGAAGTAAAAATAACTTCAGCCATAATAACTGTACAGATGCCACAATCAAAAGTCACACTACAGCTGAAGCAGAAGGCTTTAAGGTGCTAGCTCCAGGGAGTAGTTTCATGGTAGGAAGTCTGTGGCATAATTCACATGAGTCCTTACTGGCTCCACAGAGAAAATGCGCTCCTCCATTCGGGGTATTTAGAATTGAGACTGGCAGCCGAGTTTGGTTAGAGTACAGTACTAAGAACATCCATCAAGGTCACGGGTTCTAAACCCCCTCTAGGTCAGTTAATTTGGCATCAAGAAAAGCTCTGTTCCAGTGTCATGGACTAACTGCAGCTTGATTTTTAAAGGTTACAACTTTGAAAAAATTGTTGATTCTGGCAGTAACAAAGCAAATGTAGGGCTGCTACGAATGAAACCCATCCCCCCTGCTAGAAAAATCTGCAAGTAGGTAATGATAAAAGCTATAGCATTCTATCCTGTTCAATACTTTAGCAACTGCCTACTCTAAAGAAACTGTCAATGGCTTGGAAAAAAATGCTGAAATCAAGCCTATAAAAAAGTAGTGAATTTAGATTTGGAAAACTTGGATTTGAATCTACGTTGGGCAAGTCATTTAACCTTTCTGGCCTCAATTTCATTATCTTAAAAATAAGGGAGTTAAACCCGTAAGCTCCCTTTCAGCTCTGAATCTATGAGCTCTATTTAGATAAGGGACACACACACACACACACACACAGAAAAAAGAAGAAAAGGAAAAAGAAAAGACTAAAAGTGTAGCCAAAATGAAAGTGGTATTTTTACCTATACTTAGGAATGGGGACTTGTTATAAAAGCTAGCATCTTGCATCGGCACTTAAACTAGTACAATCTAATAACAGTTTCATATCACCTTCATTTCAGTTTTAATTTGGTGGTGAATATTAAATTGAACACACACACATTGTCAACTTATGGATAAAAATAAGAAATGTTACAATATTACAACCAGATGGTTTGCCGAGGAATGCAGAATAAATTAAAAGAAAAGCATGGATGAGGGTATTGGGGAACAGAGAGCTGAAAACCATGGGCAGTACAACATGTTGACGAAACAGCACACTATGAGCAGGTGTGTTTTTTCCCACTTGGTACCTGTCAGCAGTCTGTATGCTGGGCTGTAGTACAGGTATGAATTCCTGCTGCAGTAACCCCATGGGAGGGCTAGAAGGCCTTTAAAAAACAGCAAACAGCAGCATTCAAACACCCACACCGACTCACCCTGTACTGTAAAACACTCCAGAGAAAATACAAGAGAGAGCTGGAAGGAGACCATATGAGCGCTTTTTTTTTTTTAAACCTGCAACAACCACCTTAGTCCAGCTATGTGCTGAAGGGGGAAGAAGGGAAGAAGCCATCGTCTACTTCCATGATGCCTACTGATGGCACATTGTCCAGGTCTGACTTAGAATTTGACTTGAACTGAGTCTCAAGCTGGGCATGGTGTCCAAACAGAGCAGTGAGGAAACTGAGCGTGCTGAATTTGCAGTGGGAAAGGAATGATACATTTTAAAAGTTCATTTTTAAATCCCATCCATCCTTACTTTTTCTTACAAAAGTCCAGACATACACCCTGACAAACTCTCTTGAATGCAATTACATCGAGGTTTGGTTAGGAGATAATTCAGTGCTCAGTGACCACATCATGGCACACACAGTATTCCATTGAAAATAAAGTATAAATACACCAATACTGCCTATTTCATTCTAGTTTGGTCCAACTAAAGAAAGGACAAGACATTTAAGATAAAAAACCTCTCATAAATATGTAAGAGCAAAACCTTTAAGCCATGGGTTCTTAACCCTGGGTCCATGGACCCCAAGGGATCCCTCCGTGAATTTAGATGAGAAAAAGAAATCACATCTCTATTTTCACTAGCCTGTAACTGTAGCATTTCCTTCATTTATGAATGTAGGTAATAAGCATTATTCTGAGAAGGGGTCCATAGGCTTCACTAGATTGCCAAAAGGGTTCCTTGACCAAAAAGGTTAAAAACCCCTGGTCTAAGAATAAAAAGAATATCTCTTTCTGGCTCTAGGAACCATGCCATACCCCTTTGGTACTTCTCATTTCATCAACTTTCATGCTTTTTGCATGTACCACATCTGCAACAACTCTGACAACCCTACAGCCAGGGGAGGAGTGAACAAAATGTCCAAAGCTGTTAACAGCATAAAGCATATTACATATGCTACTCAGTCTAGACTGACTACCCTAGAGCTTCTGAATGTAATGGAAGGAGGTGACTATACACTGGGTCAATACACATGTTGCCTAGATATTTTTTGCAATTACCTCTCATCTATGCTTAACGTTGGAATTTTTCTCATTTAGCTTAAAGGACCTGAGCAAGCTGGATGTTTTCTGCAGAGGGCACTCATATTTCCACATCTTATTTCCCCAACTTTAAAGATAGGCTACACAGTTTACTGCAGGTGTTTTTATTACCACCTTCTCAGTTCTTTTCATCACAGGACTTGGTTCTGCACTTTAAAATTATGATCATGTATCTTAATGGTGCAAGATGGTATAAACAACTTTCTTCTACATTTGGAATAGCTTTTTGAAATAATTTTACAATTCAAAGGAAGCCAGTGTCCATTTTTATTCAGGTACCTTTCTAGCTCCCCTGTCTCACCTGTTTGTCCTTCCACTACTGCAGTTTACAACCAGACAGAGATTTTTTTTTTTTGGAGGGGGGAAGGCAGGGCAATTGGGGTTAAGTGACTTGCCCAAGGTCACACAGCTAGTAAGTGTGTCAAGCATCTGAGGCTGGATTTGAACTCAGGTACTCCTGACTCCAGGGCTGGTGCTCTACTCACTGCGCCACCTAGCTGCCCCCAGATAGAGATTTTCAAAAAACTGTAAGAATTCTACAAAGTATATTAGGCAAATTCCATCAAGTAAAGTTTCCAGAAGTTATGAGGCCAATCCTCTCCAGTCTTGTCTCCAATTCTGATAACTTGCTGTCTAACTGTTTTCAAGAGCTGAAACCAAAGCCCAGCTTGTAGGAGATGATGTTAGTTGCTCTTAAAATGAAGTATGCTGTCCTGGAATGGACACTGGACCTGGCATCAGTAAATTTCCAGGTTTGACTCCCACTTTTGCCATGTACTAGCTATGTGACCATGACCAAGTATCTAACACCTTCTGAGTCTCACTGTTCTTATCTGTAAAATGGAGATAAAAATAGCTTGAATCTCACAGGTTTGTGGTGAGGATTAAATGTGAAAATGCATATAAAACACTCTACAAATCTTCAAGTACTATATAAATATTAGCTATCTCTATTATATTAATGGGCTAGGGGTAGAGATCCTTAATTTATCCTCATGATCCCCTTGTGGATCTATCCTCTCTGGGTCTAACCCTGAGCCTTGCTTCTCCCTCTTTGTGTGGAGAAGTCTGCATTCTAGCATGGCTCCCATGTCATTTTTTGTTCAGCTTGAATAAATCATTTTGGAGGGACAACATTTTAATCAGCTCCTGGCTATTCCTCGCACTGCATCTCCTGGCTCAGGGCATTTTCTCTGGTCGTCCCCCATTCCTGGAATGATTTCTTCTCATCTTTACCTCCTGGAATTCTTGGCTTCCTTAAGCTCCCAGCTAAAATTCTATTTTCTATAAGGAAGCCTTTCCTGATCTCCTTTAATACTAGTGCCTTCCCTTTGAGATTATATCTAATTTATCTTGTTTATATTTTGTCTATAACACAGTTGTTTGCATGGTGTTTCCTCCTGTTAGATGGATTGTGAGGTTCTTGGGAGCAGGGACTGTCTTTTGACTTTCTTTGTATCCCTGACACTTAGTACCTAGCATATCAGTAGGCACTTAGTAAATGCTTATTGACTCGACGAGGTTAAAGCAAATAGTTAAAACGAGGTTTGGGGATTCATTTTAGGTCTTCCTTTTTAAACAATCTACTTCTGTCCCATTTCTAATAGTAATTAAACTGTCTATAAAAAGAAACTGTCTGTATAAATATCTGCTATTAACTAAACAAAGTCTGATTCTGTTAAATGACATCTTGACATCTATTTGTATGTGCAGCATCATAATTCTGGAAAGGAAATCACAATGAAAAACAACACTGGTGGTTTCCTAGCTCCTAAATCAAAACGACAGTCTTTATTTGTAAACATTTGTCATTGGGAGATACTCTCCTGTCACTGAGATGATCAGGGTCAAAAATCAATTGCAATGTCTATTTTACAATCTTAAAAAAAGCATGGGGAAAATATATATGCCTCATTTAATTCTTACTAATTCTTTGTATCTTCAGTATCTTTCTTTGCAAAGCTCTACTTCTCTCCTGTGGTCCCTAAGTGTGGGGAACGGAAGGGAGGAAGAGACTGCTGGAAATTTTGCCACCTTCTGAATTAATCAGTGGGCTTAGGGTTCCAAAGACAACATTTTTTTTCTACTCTCAATCCCTGAGAAATTAAGAATAGGAATCTAGGGCATAGGGGATCCAGGGGGAAAGGCAGAAAGAAGAGGGAAAAAGTCTTGTCCTTCTTTTCACTGGGAACCCATTTATTCCACAGCGGAGAAGAAAAGAATCTTGACCAGAGCCAGGTATCTAATCCTTTTCAATCTATGTTAACTGAAGACTCATTTTCTTAAGTTGACTATAATACTGACCTCTGGGAAAAATGAAAACAAAAAATTTAGTAGAGAATGCAGAGTGCACAATTATTCAAGCTAGAATCAGTACTGAGCTGCAAATGGAGAAAGTTCCATGAGTTATTCAATGATCCTGAGGGTCACTGACTTGGCTGTGGTAGTTGGGAAAGGGGGGTGGTGGGGGGAGAATCACACCTCCTGGTGGGTCCTCTTCATATCAACAAACATTTATTAATTGAAGAGAATAAATTTCTAACAAGATTTTAGTTTCTCCAGGAAGTGCCTGGTTCAACTATTTATTCTGTGCTGCATTAGAATAGTTACTTAGCATAGTGCCTGGCACATAGCAGGAGCTTAATAAATTCTAGTTTACTGAGTAAAACTTACAATTCAAGTGCAATTTGTATCTATGAGACAGTTGCTACTCTTTGGGAGCTTTTGCCTCTTGCAAAGAGGAGCAAAATTTTTTTCCCATTTTAAAAAACATGACATGCTCCACTGACCAAAGAGGAACTGAGATGTGAATGGTGCTAGTGGCAAGAGGAGTCAAAAGATCTTGGTTTCAGTCCCAGCCTCTCTCCTTATTACCCATCTGTGGCCTTGAACAGAAAGTCTCTTTTTCTCATGGACCATTTGTAAAACAAGAGGGATGGACTAGAAGACCTCCTAAGGATCCTTCCAGCTCTAAAGGTCTATGATTCTATTGATTAATTCTGTAAATTTAAGAAAGGAAAAATAAAAGAAACTACAAACAAGACCTTTCCACAGTGAAAGCTCTCTCAAAAATGACAGAGGCAACACCATTAAAATAGTGAATATCATATTAGAAATACGGAGGTTACTGTGAAAGCTTAAGTCTTTCAAAATATCTCCCAAACCTCATTCTGTTCAAAGAAGCTGAGACTCAGGTCTGGACTTATTTCTTTTTGAAAGGTATCAGAAATACATTATTATCAGCATATCTCCCACAAATACACACACAAAAAATTCAAGCAAACGACCAAAAGCAGTTATTTGTTACATAAAACCTTACAGCAAGAAACAGTTAAATTTTAAAACGGCATTAACATCACTTACTTGATTAGCATTCCTTGATTGGGAAGTAATTCCAAATGAATTTTGCCACCTTCCTGGGTCCTCAAATAGGCAAATTCCTCCAGCATATCTATATCTGTAGGCCTAAGTTCAGGATTCACCACCAAAGTTTGCATATGATACAAGCAATAATAAATTAGCTCTCTAAGTAGCTAATGAATAAATACTGTACCTCTGAGCTAGAAATGACAAGGCCAAAGCCAAAGGACACTAGAATAACCTATTTTTATTTATGTAATAATTAAACAGCTTATCTCCCCATCTCTTTAGCAGTAGACTAACCTTTTCCACTATCCTAAAACCTCTCAAACAGAAGAATTTGCCTCCTACATTACTGAAGAAAGGCTGTTACATGTACCTTCTTCCCTCAACTCATATCTAAAAGATCTTTTAACCTTTATATCTGTCTCTGAAGAGGTAGTGATTCTTGTGCTACCTACCTCCTGACACAGAGGTGAGATTCAGTGTGCAAGACTAAACATATGTTTTTCTGGATATGGTCAATGAAGAAATTTATTTTGCTTGACTATGAATATTTGTTACAAGGCTCTTTCTCTGCCTCCCATGGGGCAGGGAATACATTGGAAGGAGAAAGAAAATTGATTTGTTATTGAAAAAAAAAAAAGGTATAGTGCTTTTTACTAAGTTCACCCCTTCCACTTCCCTCTGGAAGTCTAGACCATCAATTATTCTTTTTCTGTCATCCTTTCTTTATCTATGAACTATGTCCCTACCATCTAAAACTATACATGTCTCTCTTACTCTTAAAAAAATTTTTACTTCAAGATGTCAGCTGGAAAGCAGGGACTCGCGTGAGCTCCCATCCAAGTACCTCCAAACACTTATAAAAAAATGGGTCTGAACAAATTCTAGAACAGCAGAACCCATGAAATAGCAGAGGGAAGCAGGCTCCAGCCCAGGGCAGCCTGGATGGTCATAGGGTAAGGTCTATCGCTCGGACCTGGGAGCGGAGCCAAGCAGAGCCCAGCCCAGCGTGGGCTGCGCAGACCAACCAGACCGGGAGCTGGGTAGAACAGGCCCTAGTGCCCTGAATCAGTGAGCTGTAGCAGTTACCAGACTTCTCAACCCACAAACACCAAAGACAACAGAGAAGGTTAGTGGGAAAAGCTGCTGAGACAAAGTGAAAGGAGTTCATGGTTTGCCCACCACCCCTGGGGGCAGCAGAGGTGAGGCAGCTACAGAACTACAGCTGCAGTTGCTTCTGGCCCCAGGCCCACCTGGTGGAAGGAATTAAGTGGCGGATCTGAGCAGGAGTGCAGAGATCTGAGTCCAGTCTGGGTTGGCGGTCCTTGAGGGAGGAGGAGCACTGAGGTAGCAGAGTTTGCTGTATAGCTCTGAAAATAACAGCACAGATCCTCAAGCTTGGGACAAGGTACCCTCTACTCTACAAGCAGTCATACCCCGACAAAAAACTCAAGGGTCAGTTGGCTGGGATCATGGCCAGGCAGCAAAAATGGACTCAGATTCAGACCCAGACTTTGGAATCCTTCTTTGGCGACAAAGATCAAAACATACAGTCAGAAGAAGTCAACAAAGTCAGAGAGCCTACATCGAAAGCCTCCAAGAAAAACATGAACTGATCTCAGGCCATGGAAAAGCTCCAAAAGGATTTGGAAAAGCAAGTTAGAGAAGTAGAGGAAAAATTGGGAAGAGAAATGAGAGTGATGCAAGAAAACCATGAAAAACAAATCAATGACTGGCTAAAGGAGACACAAAAATACTGAAGAAAATAACACCTTAAAAAATAGACTAACTCAAATGGCAAAAGAGCTCCCAAAAGCCAATGAGGAGAAGAATGCCTTGAAAGGCAGAATTAGCCAAATGGAAAAGGAGGTCCAAAAGACCACTGAAAAAAATACTACCTTACAAATTAGATTGGAGCAAGTGAAAGCTAGTGAGAAATCAAGATATTATAAAACAGAACCAAAGGAATTAAAAAATGGAACACAATGTAAAATATCTCATTGGAAAAACCACTGACCTAGAAAAATAGATCCAGGAGAGATAATTTAAAAATTATTGGACTACCTGAAAGCCATGATCAAAAAAAGAGCCTAGATATCATCTTTCAAGAAATTATCAAAGAGAACTGCCCTGATATTCTAGAGCCACAGGGCAAAATAGAAATTGAAAGAATTCATCAATCACCTCCTGAAAAAGATCCCAAAAGGAAAACTCCGAGGAATATTGTTGCCAAATTCCAGAGCTCCCAGAACAAGGAGAAAATACTGCAAGAAGCCAGAAAGAAACAATTTGAGTATTGTGGAAACACAATCAGGATAACACAAGATCTAGCAATTTCTACATTAAGGGATCAAAGGGCTTGGAATATGATATTCCGGAGGTCAATGAAGCTAGGATTAAAACCAAGAATCACCTACCTAGCAAAACTGAGTATCATGCTTCAGGGCAAAATATGGACTTTCAATAAAATAGATGACTTCCAAGCTCTCTCAGTGAAAAGACCAGAGCTGAATAGAAAAATTTGACTTTCAAACACAAGAATCAAGACAGGCATGAAAAGGTAAATAAGAAAGAGAAATCATAAGGGAGTTACTAAAGTTGAGCTGTTTTGTTTACATTCCTACATGGAAAGATAATGTGTATAATTCATGAGACCTCAGTATTAGGGTAGCTGAAGGGAATACACA
>JAQQSZ010012614.1:0-11968 GCA_028646595.1 Phalanger gymnotis | reverse complement strand
ATCATTGTAAGTTTCACTGGCCCTTCCATGATTTTTCCCTGCAGTCTTTGCAAAGTGTCAGATTCAGTGATTATTGAAGGCTTGGCACAAGAGAGTAACAGAAACACAACAGAGCTTTGAGGGTCCACATTAAACAAGAGCTCACTACTCTGCCCATAGCTCACAACACGGTGTGATAGCTCAATGAATCACATGGTATATATATCAGTCTGGGGGTGAGGGTGGGGAAGTCACCCAGCTGCCCACTCATTTAAAGAGACAAATTACTGAAATGAAATGAAATGGATAAGAAAAATGATCATGTCTCCTGATTTTTAAATTCCTCAGACTCAGAGAGTCCTTGTTCCTTTTCCAGTAGTGAGTTGCCCGACTTTGGTCACCATGTTACTAACAGGCCACATGCAAAAGATTGTTTTCCATGATTATTCTATGATAACTTATACATTTCTAAGTGTAAAAATGAGACAATAGGAAAAAGCTCTGGCTTGAGATCCTGATGCAGCTACTTTTCTAGTTTGGGGAAAATCCCTTTGTGTCTCTGGAACTCAGGTTCTTTTTAAGTAAGATGAAGAGAGTGGATTAGGTGATGTCTGAAGTCTCTAAAACTCCAAGACCATGAAGTGATGGCTGAGTGAGGGCTTTGGTCCTTCACAATGGAGTCTGTGGCAGTGAACAACAATCGTGCATGACTACTTTCATGTCTCCTTAGAATGAGGTGTCATGAATGAATAGAGGCAGCCATCAGAAAGTGGGGAAAACCTCATTTATGAAAGAATGTTTCATTTTCATTTGAGCAGGTTCCATCTAGAGGCTCATTATGGTATTGCACCTTAGTCATTTAGACCTGGAAAGGACCTTAGAGGCTCTAAGACTTTGTCTAAATTTGCACGGGTAGTGAGTGGCACATTTAGGATTTGATCCTAGGTTTTCTGACTTCAAACTCGGCATTCGTTCTGCTACATCGTGCTGTCTCTTTTCCGATTACATTTATTGTTATTATTATTTATTTAATATTTTTAGTTTTCAGCATTGATTTCCACAAGATTTTGAGTTATAAATTTTCTCCCCATTTCTACCCTCCTCCCAATCCATCCCACTACATTTTTATGGGATAATCACTTTGATTTTTTTTAATCACAGAATCTTAGAGTAGAAAAGGATTTAAGAGACCAGCCTATATTTGACCAGGAACCCTCTAGCAAATGGCAGTGCAGAATCCACTTGGAGCCCTCCAATAGGGGAGAACCCACAATCTCCCAAAGTAGCTGATTCCACTCTTTCGATAGCTCTAATTGTTAGCAGTTCTTTCCTTGACACCTAGCTGAAATCTTCAGTTGTTACTTCTACCACTTGTTTACAGCTCTGTGATCAAGCGGAATGAGAATGATCCTTTACTATGTCAACCGACTTTCAGATACCTGAGGACAGTAATTATGTCCTCTCTTTTCAAGACCAAATGCCTCTATTTCTTTCCACCAGTCCTCGAGTGAGATAAGCTCTATTCTTTTTACTTCTTATATTCTCTCTTCCGGATGTGGGAGCCTAAGATCATAGAACTAGAAGTAAGAGATATCTCAGAGCTTCATCTAGTACAACCCTCTCATTCTATAGACATGGCCTGGTTTGTTGACGTCCATTTTGCTGCACTCATGATATTTCAGATGGTGTCTGATCAGGGCGATGTACTACAGGACCATCATCATTCAGGAACAATTGTTTTCTTCAGGCTACTGAAACCAACCACTTCCTCAAGATGACCTTTTCCTTCCACTCTTTCCTTTCTTGGAATGGGCCTGATTCCTCCAATCCTATTCATTCAATCAATACACATTTTAAAAGCACCTATGTGCTTTTGGCAGCTGAGGAAACCGACACCCAAAGAGATTGCTCAAGGTCATACAAGTGGTCTTGGAAGAGTGACGATTTGTACCTATGTTCTGGGGACCACAAAAAGACAAAATGACCACTTTTTGCCTTCAACCTTCCATTGGGGGAACAACATATATACATGAGAAAGTATGTATAGAATACATTCAAGGGGAATTCTAGCTAATTTTCATGAGGAGGCACTACTAAGTAAAGGTATAAGCTGCCTTTTATAGGAGGGAGCATTTGAGTTGAACTTTAAAGGAAAGTAGGGCTCCAAAGAGGCTGAGATGTGAAGAAAGGGCAATATATAACTTGTCTCGACTAATGTTTCTGTTGGAAATACCCAGCAACTAATATGGCATCAGCCCCAAATTTTTTGGACTAGAGGTCCTTCCTGCTTAGTTAATTTTTCTTGCTATTGCCATATAAGCAGAGAGTCCTTGCTGTACTGACCTGAAAATGGGCAAGACAAGGGTGGATCTGAAGTCATGCCTTGTCTTCATTTCTCTGTGTGTTACAGGGTGGGGGTGGATAAAGCAGAGGGGAAGGGCTGGGATGAATGAAATTGGCCTGGGTAAGAATGGATTGTGGATGAAGGATATAAGGTCTGCAAAGAAACCAAGGTAGTTTTAGGAGAGCTGTGAGAGCCCTACCTTTCTTGACGCCAGCATTTGCTCAGTGGGGAATATATCAACATTCTAGGGATTTTTTTTTAAGGTAGTTTTTTTTTTTTTAGTACTTTTTAAACTGACTGTCCTGGTACAAGGAGTGCGAATGCATGTAAAAAAAGCATTGAAATTTAATTAGAATAAAAGAAGCCAGTTACTGTTAATAGATCCAGTTCATCAAGTGGTTATTAAGTATGTATGGAATAATGGTAAGAATACTGGATCTTTTGAATCTCTCTTTTACCATCTATTCCCTCGGTGACCTTGGGTAAATTACTTAACTTCCCTGTATCTCAATTTCCTCATCTGTTTAATGATGGGTTGGACTAGATGCTCTCTGACGTCTCTTCCAGCTCTAACTCCTGTATACTCATGATTCTTTGGGCTAAACATAACACTGTTCTATAAAGGAAGAGGAAAGGCAGATGACGCGCTATGGATGGCTGTCCACCATCTCTGATTAGCCCCAATCCATAAAGGGAGTCTCATGGTCTCTTTCAAAGGGATTTAGGGTTGTTTTTGTTGTTGTTAATTATACAATGGAGTAAATGTGGTAAGCTGGTTCCCTAGTTCAAGTGACCTATGAAGATGGATAGAAAAATATATATGTTGAATAAGTTTGGATAAGGGTAAGTGCTTATGGGGGGGGAGACCCTCAGAACGACTTCCTTTTGGGAGATAGGATGGCTTATAATATGTATCTTTGGAATTGGTTCAATGTGGGCTACGTGGGCAGTAGGTTTGAAGATGAGTTCAAGGCAGTCAATCTTTGTCTGTTACTCTGATGGGGAACATTTAATGGGTATTATCCTATGTGTTGAGCCCCATGCAACAATCTTGGCATTTTTAGTTGGATAAGATGTCACAGCTGACAAATGAGATATCTGTGATAGCAACTGATGGGCTCCCTTTAGTTTCCACAGGGAATAGGAGAATGGTTAGGAGGAACTAAGTTACCCAGATCAGTGTAAAGAGTTTGATGTTTGATTGTGGTTGTGTTTGGGTACCTAGACAGGGAGATATAAAGTTTGAAAATAAAGGGCAATTGGGCTCAGAAGGGAGGAAGATTGATAGTAAATACACTTAATACTATTGATATTCATGTCATGTGTGGTAAGAGGGGATTGTCCCTGAACTGTAGTAAAGGTCTGCAAGTAGGGAGTTTTTGAAAAAATGGTAGAAGCATAGGATCAGTAGGAATTAGATTAGAAGGTAAGCTCTCCCTTTAGAATGTTAATTGCTTTTGTCATTATGGAAAGCAGTAGCAGTAACTGAGGAAACTCAAATGCCTCAACATATTAGAGGAATGCTTGTCCCAAGTGTGTGAAGACTTCTCCTGGTGGAATGGCTAGTCAAATGGGTGCCATATTTGGAGTCAGTAAAGCTAGATTCTAATACTGTCTCTGCTACTGTATGTCCCTCATGAAGTCACTTGAGCTTTTTAGGTCTCAGTTTCCTCAACAGTCAAATGAGAAGGTTGGACTGGATGACCTCAAAATTTCCTTTCATTTCTACATCTGTGATCTTATGATCTCTTCATAGGCAGAAGATATGCAAAGAGACATCATTTTATGAGTTCTAGAAAGAAGAATTTATTACATACCTTGGCGGTATCTATGGCAACCTGTTTGTCCATCTTTGCCTGGGCCACTTGAGGCTTTCAAAGCAGCATAGCTTCTCACACTCCAAATAGATTTCAAAGGTGTTCTTGATTTTCATGTTGATGGGGTCCTCGTTGCTTTGGGCAAATATTTTCTGACAGGAAATAAACTGATAGAATTTCTAAAACTATCCTAAATCCAGAGTAGCTCGGATTTTGTCAGGTTCCTGCTGCCCAGATCTGTTATTGAAGGGGATTTTGTTAGTTGCTGCATGGGGAAGATGAAGAAATGATTCTGGGATCTGCCCCTAAATATTCTGCCCATCATAACCTTGGCACGCTTATTTCTGAGCCTATGGTTTTACCATTCCTTTCCTAAGTTTCTTTACTTGGAGAAGCCACATGTAACAGTGGCTTGTTAATGGTGAAGAAAAGAATTAACTGCTCAGTCCCCCATTCTTCTGGTCCTTACTGAGGGGGCACATAACTCCCCCAAATCCTTCCTTCTCACTCCCACTCCCAGTATCCCCATGGTTTTACTTCAGAAACTGAACAATAGTGAAATACCTGCCCATGCCTAAAAAGTCTACAGCACCTTTAAAAAGACACACCAATCCAATTCTCAGGTGCCTTTTATAATGAAGTAGCAGTCAGAAGACTAATTTCAAATATATCAGTATAAGTACAACGTTGGCCTTGTACAAAAAAGCCCAGTAAAAGCTCCTATGTGGGTAAGTGATGCCACAACCTCCATGTGCCGGGTGGCACTCTGTTGTAGTAAAAACAGCACTGGACTTGGAGTACTAAGAGTTAGGTTTGAATCTCTTATTTGTAGGATGTCCCAGCCTACTTATTCCCACCATATACTTTTCCATTGACCTTTTAGTAATGCCCAACTTCAATATTTTGCAAACAATGTTCCCTGACTTTCAGCCATATTACAACAACATTAGTAGAAGAATAGTAATAGAAAGATGTACCTTTGTTTCTGGGATAAACTTGGGGCCATTAAAAGAACTCTGCAGTTTCCAAAGGCAGTTCATCTCATTCTGCCCTTGTCCAATTCTGGACTCAAAATCTATAGCTTATGTTTCTACTATCAAGGCCATTCATTGAGACCTCTATTACTTCTCATTTGCACTAATATTTCCAAATTCCTGTTCTTGCTTCCATCCTTGACCTTCTCCAATCCACCTTTCACACAGCTGTCAAAGTGATGTTGTCCAGCTGTTTCAGTTGTGCCCTACTCTTCATGACCCCATTTGGGGTTTTCTTGGCAGAGATACTAGAGTGGTTTGCCATTTTCTTCTCCAACTCACTTTCCAAATGAGGAAACTAAAGCAAACAGGGTTAAGTGACTTGCCCAGGGTCACACAGCTAGTGTCTGAGGCCAGATTTGAACTGAGATCTTCTTGACTCCAGGCTCAGGGCTCTATCCACTGTGAGACTGCTAATGCATGGTTCTGACCATGGTGCTTCCCTGCTGAAGGAGCTAAATTGGCTCCCTATTGACTTGAATAAAATGAAATGCCTTTGTTCAGCCTTTAAATCCCTGCACAGTATGTCTTCAGCCCACCTTTAGATTTTTTTTTAAATTTTAATCTCAACTTAAGTAATAAAATTAGCATTTTCATAACATAGTAGATAATGAAAAAAGATGATTGTACATGAAATGTACAACATGTACATATACAACTTGCTATTCCTTTTAAATATATAATAAAATTATCATGTAAATGTATTTTTCCCTTTTTTCTCCCCTCCGAAGATGGCTACCATTAGAAACAAATATGTATATATTTGTATATGTGTGTGTGTGTGTATATGTGTATATATACATACATATATATATTATATATATATATATATGTAAAACCATTCTCTACATACTTCTGTTTATCTGGATGCAGATAGTGTCTTCCTTCATATATCCTTCGCAATTAATTGGGGTATTTATAATAGTCAGAATGACTCAGCTACTCAAAATTGCTCTTATATACAATATATACTGTATATTGTATACTGCAAACAATGTTCTCTTGGTTCTGACCATTTTGCTTTTCATTATTTTGTGCAAGCCTATCCATGCCTTTCCCAAGATCATCGAGCTCATCATTTCTTATAGCATAGTAATATTCCATCATGATCGTATACCACAACTTGTTCAGCCATTTCAGGTTTGTACCGCAATTCTCTCCTTCACTTTCTATCCCTGGTAGCCTACTTGGTGATTCCCATACCCAACATTATATCTCCTTCCTCCAAGTATTAGCAGAATTTTCCCTCTTCCCTTTTCCTGGGAGGTACTTCTTTTCCCACCCCTGCTTTTAAGAATTTCTAGCTTCTATCAAGGCAGATCTTAAATTTCATCTTCTATTAGTGTTGATTCCCCGTCCCTACATTCTTGTGTATCATTTAGTAATTAATTACATTTGTATTTACTTACATTCATATCCTTTTCCTCTATTAGAGTATAAGCTCCTTGAGGAAAATGACTATTTTGTTTTTGTCTTTGTATCCTTAATTCCTAGCATGCTCCTGACACACAAAAGGTAATTAATACTTGTTGAATGAACAAACAAACATATAGTCTGGACAGCAAGTGTTCTTCATGTACTTGGAAACCCAATTGCCCAGTTTCATAAGTCACCATAAATGTCCCTGTAGTTTATAGGGGAACCTCAAAGGTCTACTAGTCTTCTAGTCTATCTCTTTTAGAAGAGATAAGGAAATGGGGGCCAAGGATGATGATTTGACTTAATATGTAACAGAGCTAGTTAGGGTATTGAAGGTAGACATGGCACATTTGAGTACTGCTGCCTGAGGTTATCCCTCTTAATACTCCTCACTAGATCCTTCTCATAAGCTTTCATGACCTTTATTTACTTTGGTATCTGACGTTTCTCCTACAAATTGGGAAGTAGAAGCATGTCCTCAAAGATATTAGATGCTCAACAAATATTGTTTGATGAACAAAAGTGAATGAATGATGAGGTATTCTGCAAGCAAATATTTATTTCTAACAATGTTTGTAAAGTGACAAATAAAGGCTCTTTTCCTACTATTACCAAGAGAGAAATTGAATTTGACAGAGAATTGACAAGCTCATTGTGATAGAGCACAGAATGAAACTGATGACTCTTGACTGTGCCTCTTATTCAGATCATCAGAAAGCATTCATTAAAAGAGGACGTACTTTCCATTTTAGTTTTAGAGCTGATCAGAGACTCTTTTGATCTAAGTCAGTTTGCTTTCTTTGTTATTTCAATATGCTTAAAACTGTGTTCATCACGAAGGTATTGGGACATGGGAACAGGAAATTACATCCATGCAAATGAATAATAGGAAATTATAATGGTTTTATTAGGAAGAACATTTACTCAGTATTTTAAGAATTTGTGATCCCATCTATGAAATTCAACTACATCCACCAATATGATTTGTTTTCTTTCCATAACTTTCAGAGGCAGAGTGTTGTAGTAAATAGAGTTCTGGGCTTGGGGTCAAGAAAACCTAGATTTGACTACCATCTCAAATACTACCCCTATGAAAATCCTGACTTTCTCACTTACTACTTGTGTGACCTTGGACAAGTCATTTAGCATTGCTAGACTTCATTTCCCTTGTATGTAAAAAAGAGGGGTTTTGACTTCATCTCTGACTTCTAAGGTCCTTTCCAGTTCTAAACCCATGATCCTATGACTTACAAGATGATCTTTAACAGTGACTTTGATAGCTCCCCTTGAAACAGCCCTGGTGACAAATCTCTTCAAAATTTTCTGGTTCTTTGACAACAAATATATAGCAAATCATGGGGTGCTATAGTGAAGTGCTATTCTGATGTCTAATTATTAGCTAATTTGACTCTCTCCAAGGCTTGGCTAGCAGAATGTGAGCTCTGCCAGGTCTTACCACATGGGAAATACTTCAAGGATGGACTTGGTGATGATGAAAGGAATACTTACTGAAAAATTCTAGATGCCCTCAGGTATATAGACTTCATCACTGATCCGTATTCAAAGCAGAACTCAGTTTAAACAGTGCCATTCAAAAAGACATTTCCTTTAGCTTTAAAGATCTCAAGGGAATGTGACTACACAGTCTCCCTTAGCAACTTATTCTTATTGCTACACAATCCAGTACAATCCAAGGTTAAATGTGATACCATTCAAAATCAGATGTTATGAAAAGGGAAGGGGGTAATTATATGTCTGTATTAACAAAGCGTACATTGTTGGGGGCAATGAGAAGGGAAATGGAGGAAAACAGAGGAGTTTGAAACTGAGGAAAGAAGGGGAGTGGTAAAATAGGAGGTATGGAAATGAGGAAAGGAGAAAATTAGAGGAGACTTGAGGGAAGAAGATGGAGGAGTAAAGCAAAATCTGCTCCATCCTTGCTAGAACCTTGTTGTTGTCATCTATGGATTTCTAGAGAACTTCCTTCTTTTCAGTAAGTTTACTTGGTTCAAATCTTCTCCATCTAAACCTTTACCTGCTTCAAACACTTAGGATTATTTCCTACATCACAAAAAAGGGGAAAATGGAGACAAAGAGTTAGACAAAAACTTTACACATGGCGTGGCAATTTTCTCTTTTGGCCTCCAATTCCTTAGTATCATAAACTTTATTATGGCTGTTATCTAGCCTACCTTAACTACACATAGGAGTGGTCATACTTTAGAATCACCCATTCCCCCATCCCTATTTAGTAGACTTCAGATGCCGGCATTTCTAACTATGGTTTTGAGTACAAGTGTTAAAATGCTTGCATTGCCTGTCTCATAGGGTTTGCACAAAGAAGCACTCTATAAATGCAAATTAATGTTTTTATGTATCCAGAGAGTATCATTGGTTTCAAGAACACAGAGAAAATATATGCAACCTTACATGTAAAATACTATAATGCACTGAGTTTAATTCTATCTTAGGTATGCTTTTCAGAAATTTGTTTAGTATGATTCAACAAATATTGATTAAACACATGCTATGAAAAGGCATTGTTAGGCATTAGGGACAGAAGAGATGAAATAACAGTTCTTGTCCCCAGGGAACTTAAAATCTAATGGGTGTGGTGAAAGTGGTAAGGCATATTTAAAATTAACTATAGTATACCTAGTGTGAGAAATGTAAAGGATAGGTCCCACAGAAGTGCTGGGAGAATTTTGGGAGAGAAAGATCATTTCCAGCTGGTTGGTGGGGGCCAGGGGAGGCACCATGGAAATGGCGGCCCCTGAGTTGGATCTTGAATAAATGGATAGGCTATTTTTTTAAAAATGGAAAGTCAGAGATAGAGGCAGAGAAAAATTAAATCGATAAATGGTCTAAAGGTATGAATGGGAAGTTCTCAGGGGAAGAAACCCAAGCCATATAATCTTATGAAAAGATGTTCCAGAACCACTTATAATTAAAGAAATGTAAATAAAAACACCTCTGAGATTCTACCTCCCACCCATCAGAATGACCAAAATGAGAAAACAATTTCTATAACAATAGCAACACTACAAAGACAAATGACTTTGAAAACTGGAAGACCTATCCTCAACATAATGATCATGATCCTAGAGAATGGATGATGAAACATACTATCCATATTCTTATAGAACAATGATGAATTTAGGGTATAGAATGAAACATTTATATTTTTGCATACAGTCAGTGGTGAGTAGCCAGGTGGTGTGGTGGATAGAGTGCTGGGCCTGGAGTCAGGAAGACTCATCTTCTTGAGTTAAAATCTACTCTCAGATACTTACCATCTGTGTGACTGTGGGCAAGTCACTTAACCCTATTTGACTCAGTTCCTCATCTGTAAAACGAACTGAAGAAGGAAGGGGCAAACCACTCCTGTATCTTTGTTAAGAAAACCCCAAAAGGAGTCACAAAGAGTCAGGCATGACTGAAATGACTCAACAACAAAGGCATTTAGGGGCAGCTAGGTGATGCAGTGGATAGAGCACTGGGCTTGCAATCAGGAAGGCTCATCCTTGTGAGTTCAAATCTGGCCCCAACCACTTACTAGTTGTGTGACCCTGGGTAATTCATTTAATCCTGTTTGCCTCAGTTTCTTCATCTGTAAAATGAGCTAAAGAAGGAAATGGCAAGCTACTTCAGGATCTCTGCCAAGAAAACCCCAAATGGGGCCATGAAGAGTTGGAAACAACAACAATAAAAATCCTTTAAAGCTATTGCTTCGGGTGGGTAGGTGGTGCAGTGGATAGAGCACTAGGCTTGGAATCAGGAAGACTCATCATCATGAGCTCAAATCTAGCCTCAGATACTGCCAAGAAAATCCCAAACGGGGTCATGAAGGCTCAGCCATGACTGAAATGACTCAACAACAACAATATAGCCAATGAGGGAATTTGTTTTGCTTGACTATGCATATTTATTACAATACATTTGTTTTTCTTTTTTCTAAAAAATGATATGAGAGATGGAAGGGGGAGAAAATAGATTTCTTTTCATTAAAAAACACTTTAAAATTGAAAGTTTGGGGAGGGGAATGCCACTGATGTTGAATGTTCCATGAGTGTACTTTCAAATGAGATCACTATATAGCTGGTTTTGCTTAATTGTTTTACTTAGTTAAAAGAGGGCTTTCCCAATGCAACAAAGTTAGGAGGGAAGCAGAAAATTGGGAGAAAATCTTTACAACCAGTGTCTCTGATAAAGGCTTCATATCTAAAATATACAGGGAACTGAGCCAAATTTATAGGAGTACAGGTCATTCCCCAATTGAGAAATGGTCAAAGGATATGGACAGTTTTCAGAGGAAGAAATTAAAGCTATCTATAGGCATAGGAAAAAAATGCTCTAAATCACTATTGATTAGAGAAATGCAAATCAAAATAACTCTTAGGTACCACATCTTTCCTGTCAGATTGGCTAACATGACAAAACAGGAAAACGATAAATGCTGGAGAGGATGTGGGAAAATTGGAACACTGTTACATTGCTGGTGGAGTTGTGAACTGATCCAGCCATTCTGGAGAGCAATGTGAAACTATGCCCAAAGAGCTATAAAAATATGCATACCCTTTTACCCAGCAATACCACTTGTAGGGCTATATCCCAAAGATATCACACAAGTAGGAAAGGGACCCAAATGTACAAAAATATTTATAACAGCTCTTTTTGTGATAGCAAAGAATTGGAAATCAAGGAGATGCCCATCAATTGGGGAATGGCTAAACAAGTGGTGGTATATGAATGTAATGGACTACTACTGTGCTACAAGAAATGGGGAACATACGAACTTCATAATAACCTGGAAAGACCTACATGATATGATGTTGAGTGAGAAGAGCAGAACCGGGAGAACATTGTACACAACCACAGACATATTGCTTCTGTGATGAGTAACTATGATAGACTTTGGCTCTTCTCAGCAATACATGGTTCAAAGACAGCTCCAAAGGACTCATGATGAAAAGAGCTAACTACATCCAGAGAAAGAATTATGGAGTCTGAATGCAGATTGAGGCAAACTATTTGCCCTCTTGCTTTTTTTCTCTTTTTCTTTGGTTTTGTTTCTTCTTTTTCATGATTCATTCCATTAGTCATAATTCTTCTTTACAACTTGACTATTGTGAAAATAAGTTTAATGTGAAGGTATATGTTGAACCTATATCAGATTCCATGCTGTCTTGGGGCAGGAGGGGAAGAAAATTTGGAACTCAAAAACTTGTGGAACTGAGTGTTGTAAACTAAAAATAAAAAAATCTAAAAAATTAAAAAAAACAAAAGAGGGCTTTCTTGGAGTAAAGGTAATGTGGAAGTATTACCAATGTACAAATAAAACATGTCAATAAAACTTTAAAAACAAAGCCAGGCAT
>JAQQSZ010012613.1:0-11968 GCA_028646595.1 Phalanger gymnotis | reverse complement strand
TATGACTGCTTGTAGACTAAAGAGTTCTATGTTCCACACTTGGGTGGATGCGCTGCCACACTAGCACTCCTCCTTCCCCAAGAACCTCCTACCCGGACTGGGCTTAGATCTTCAGCAGGCTCTTCACTCCTGCTCTGATCAGCCACTTAATTCCTCCCACCAGGTGGGCCTGGGGCCAGAAGCAACTGCAGCTGTAGTTCCCTCACTGCGCCACCTCTGCTGCCCCAGAGGCGGTAGCCGAACCGCAAACTCCCTGTCCCCTCAGCTTTTCCCACTAACCTTCTCTGTTGTCTTTGCTGTTTGGGGGTTGAGAGGTCTGGTAAATGCCACAGCTCACTGATTCAGGGCGCCAGGGCACACTCCGCCCGGCTCCCGGTCTGGTTGGTCCGCAGTCTGGTCAGTCCGTGCTGCACAGGCTGGGCTCTGCTTGGCTCAGCTCCGCTCCCCTCAGCTCCCAGCTCTGTGTGGGATAGACCTTATCCAGAGACCATCCAGGCTGTCCTGGGCTGAAGCCCTGCTTCCCTCTGCCACTTTGTGGGTTCTGCAGTTCTAGAATTGGTTCAGAGCCATTTTTTGTAGGTTTTTGGAGGGACTTGGTGGGGAGCTCACAGTAGTCCCTGCTTTCCAGCTGCCATCTTGGCTCTGCCCCAAAAGCAATAGTGTTTAAGAATGACTTTGAGTGAATAAGTTATTTTGACTATTACAAATGCCCAAATTAACTATAAGGGACATATGGAGACTCTCTCTGCATCCAGAGAAAGAACTGATAGATAGAAGGCTGTATAGACTAATTTTACATATACCAATCTACTTGTGATCAGTAGATTTGTTCAATAAATATTTTGCTCTCTGGTTCCAGGACAGTTTTCTTTCATAATTTCTTGAAAGGTGCTGCCCGGGTTCACCTTTTGATTATGGCTTTCAGGTATTCCAGTGATTCTGACATTATCTCTCCTGGATCTGTTTTCCAGGTCAGTTATTTTCCAATGAGATATATCCCATTGTCTCCTATTTTTTTCATTCTTTTTGCTTTGTTTATTGTTTCTTGCTGTCTCATAAAGTCTTTAGCTTCCACTTGCTCAATTCCAATTTTTAAAGAGTTATTTTTGGGGGGCGGAGCCAAGATGGCCGCATGAAAACAGTGTCTTACCTGAGCTCTCTCACAACTTCCGTCAGAATCCTATTAAAAAAAGTGAATTTGAGCAGATTTGAGAGAGTTAGAAACTGTGAGAAGTCTCAGTGGGGCAAATTTCCAGGCCAGGAGAGTCTAAAAGGCCGAAGGAATGAATCTGTAGGCTTGGAGAGCACTCAGCATGCGGAGCTGCTCCAGGCGGCACCAAAGCAGAAGTGGCCAGACGGGAAACCCACATAGGAGACAGGCTGGGAGAAAGCTGAGTGCCCAAAACTGGTGGAGATTCCCAGGCCTCCCAATACAGGACAGCAGTCTGTGGAAGCGACCAGAGGCAGCTCAACCCCATCTCAGAAAAATAAATTGAGCAAGCCATCAATGAACTCCCTAGGAAAAAATCTCCAGGGCCAGACAGTTTTACATGTGAATTCTATCAAACATTTAAGGAAAAATTAATTCCTGTACTTTGTAGACTATTTGGGAAAATAGGTGAAGAAGGAGTCCTACCAAATTCGTTTTATGACACAAATATTGTACTAATACCCAAACCAGGTAGGGTCAAAACAGAGAAAGAAAATTATAGACCAATTTCCCTAATGAAAATTGATACAAATATTTTAAATAAAATATTAGCAAAAAGATTTCAGCATCTTATCACCAGAATAATACACTATGACCAGGTAGGATTTATTCCAGGAATGTAAGGCTGGTTCAATATTAGGAAAACGATTAGCATAATTGACCATATCAACAACAAAACTAGCAGAAACCATATGATCCTCTCAATAGATGCAGAAAAAGCCTTTGACAAAATACAACACCCATTATGTGAAAAACACTAGAAAGCATAGGAATAAATGGAGCCTTCCTTAAAATTATAAAAAGCATCTACCTAAAAACATCAACAATCATTATTTGTAATGGCGATAAGCTAGATGCATTCCCAATAAGATCAGGGGTGAAACAAGGATGTCCATTATCATCCCTAGTATTCAATTTGGTACTAGAAACATTAGCTGTAGCAATAAGAGAAGAAAGAGAAATTGAAGGAAGTAGAATAAGCAAAGAAGAAGCTAAATTATCACTTTTTGCAGATGATATGATGATTTACTTAGAGAATCCTAGAGAATCAAGTAAAAAACTACTTGAAATAATAAACAACTTTAGCAAAGTTGCAGGATATAAAATAAACTCACATAAATCCTCAGCATTCCTATACATTACTAACAAAGCCCAACAGCAACAGATAGAAAGAGAAATTCCATTCAAAGTTACTATAGACACTATAAATATTTGGGAGTCTATCTGCCAAGACAAACCCAGGGCCTATATGAACATAATTATGGAACGCTTTCCACGCTAATAAAGTCACATCTAAATAAAGGGAAAATATTAGTTGCTCATGGTTAGACAGAGCTAATATAACAAAAATGACAATTTTACCTAAATAAATCTATCTATTCAGTGCCATACCAATTGAACTATCAAAAAATTATTTTACAGAGCTGGATAAAATAATAACAAAATTCATCTGGAAGAACAAGAGGTCTAGAATATCTGGGGTATTAATGAAAAGAAATGCTAGAGAAGGTGGTTTTGCCATACCAGATATTAAACCGTACTATAGAGCAGCAGTCATCAAAACTACTTGGTACTGGCTAAGAAACAGAGTTGTGGGTCAGTGGAATAGGATAGGTACACAAGATGGAGAAGTCAATGACTATAGCAATCTCCTCTTTGGTAAACCCAAAGAGACCAGCTTCTGGGCTAAGAATTCACTATTTCACAAAACAAGCTGGAAAAATTGGAAAATGGTAGAGCAGAAACTGGGCATAGACCAATATCTTACACCAGATATCAAAATAAAGTCAAAATGGGTTCATGATTTAGGAATAAAGGCTGAAACTATAAGCAATTTGGGAGAGCAAGGAATAGTTTACCTATCAGATTTATGGAAAAGAAAAGAATTCATGACCGAACTAGAGACAGAGAGCATTACAAAATGCAAAATGGATAATTTTGATTATGTTAAATTGAAATGTTTTTGTACAAAAAAAGCCAATGAAACAAAGATTAAGAGGGAAGTAGAAAAATGAGAGAAAATCTTTACAACTAGTGTCACTGATAATGGCCTCATTTCCAAAATATACAGGGAACTGAACCAAATATTTAGGAATATAAGTCATTCTCCAATTGAGAAATGGTCAAAGGATATGAAGAGGCAGTTTTCAGAGGAAGAAATTAAAGATATCTATAGGCATATGAAAAAATGCTCAAAATCACTACTGATTAGAGAAACGAAAATCAAAACAACTCTTAGATACCATGTCTCTCCTGTCAGATTGGCTAAAATAACAAAACAGGAAATGATAAATGCTGGAGAGGATGTGGGAAAATTGGAACATTGTTACATTGCTGGTGGAGTTGTGAACTGATCCAGCCATTTTGGAGAGCAATTTGGAACTATGCACAAAGGGCTATAAAAAATATTCATACCCTTTGACCTAGCAATACCACTTCTAGGGTTGTATCCCAAAGAGATCACACAAGTAGGAAAAGGACCCATATGTACAAAAATATAGTGGTTCTTTTTGTGGTAGCTAAGAATTGGAAATCAATGGAATGCCCATCAATTGGGGAATGGCTGAACAAGCTGTTGTATATGAGGGTAATAGAATACTATTGTGCAATAAGAAATGGGGATGATATGGACTTCATAACAACCTGGAAAAACCTACATGACATAATGCTGAGTGAGCAGAGCAGAGCCAGGAGAAGATTATACACAACCACAGATATATGGATTCTGTGAGGACTAACCTTGACAGACTTTGCTCTTCTCAGCAACACAATGTGCAAAGACAACTCCAAAGAACTCAAGATGGACAATGCTATCTACATCCAGAGAAAGAGCTATGAAGTATGAATGCCGATTGAGGCACATTTCATGCTTGCTTTTTTCTCCCCCTTTTTTTCTCTCTTTTGTATTTGTTTTTGGGTTGTGGGGTTTTTTTTTTGGTTCTGTTTCTTCTTTCTCATGATTCATTCTGTTGATCATAATTCTTCTCCACAACTTGACTATTGTGTAAATTAATTCAATGCCAAGTAATTCATGGAAGTTATATGGGATTCCATGCCTTCTTGGGGAGGGAGGGGGTTAGGGAGGCGAGAAAATCTGAAACTCAAAATTATATAGAACTGTGTGTTGCAAACTGAAAAGAAAAAGAAAAAGAAAAAAAAGAGTTATTTTCTTCAGCAAGCTTTTGTACCAACATTCCCATTAACAATTCTACTGTTTAAGGAGTTCTTTTCTTCAATGAATTTTTATGACACTTTTTCCACTTGGCTAATTCTTCTTTTTAAGGCTGTCTTCTCATTAGATTTTTAGGCCACTTTTTGCCATTCAGCCTACTCTGTTTTTTAAGGTTTCATTTTCTTAAGTATATTTTATGTTCCCTTTACCAGGCTGTTTATTCTTTATTATTATAATTATTTTCTTGCATCACTCACATTTCTATTCCCAATTTTTCCTCTACCTCTCTTACTTTTTTTTAAAAAATTCCTTTTTGAGCTCTTCCATGGCTTCAGATGAATTCATATGTTTCTTTGAGGCTCTGAATGTTGGAATTTTGACCTTGTTAACTTCTTGTGAGTGTGTGTTTTGACCTTCCTTATTATCATAGTAACTTTCTATCATGAGATTTTTTTGCTGTTATTTGCTCATTTTTCCAGCCAATTTTCTTGACTTTTAACTCTTTGCTAAAGTGTGGCTCTGCTTCCACAGTGGAGGCTGCATTGTCCCAAGCATCAAGGGTTTTGTGCATTTTCAGAGCTAATTCTGGGTACCTGTAAGTTTCCAATTCTTCCAAGATTGTATAATCAAAGGAGCCACAAGCACTCTTTTCTGTTCTGGAACTGTGAAAGAGGGTCCTTGCTCTCTTCAAGAATTGTGTTGATGACCATTTACCAGGGATCATGGGAGATATAGTGTTATGTGGGGTAGCAGGTAAAGGCCTGGACTTGGAATGTGAAAAAAAAACTTCCTTCCAGTGCTATCTCTGGCACTCCTATCTGTGTGACCTTGGGTAAGTACATTGCTTCTGAGCGTCAGTTTTCTGATATATAAAACAGAAATAATAATGACACCACCTATCTCACAGATGTCAGGAGGGTCAAGTGAGAAAATGGATGTAAAGCACTTTGCAAATCTTTCTTTTTTCAAATGACAAAAAGTATTTTTATTTTGACATCTGAATAAGGGTTGACTCCCCAGGACACAGCCTTTGGCATCTTTTCCAACTTATTCATCAGCTTGTTGTACTGGGCCTTTTTCAGAAACATCGATGCCATCCAAAAATTTTCTGATGTCCTTGTTTTTGACTGTTGTGGCCTGTTGGGTCAGGGCAGCTGAGTTTGAAACAAGTGCAATATCATTTTCTTCAAGAATTAACTCATCTTTTTGGGCTTGAGAAACAGCACAAGCAACACCTGGTCTCATGCGCACTCTTTGGATATATTTTTCACCCAAGAAATTTCTAATTTCAACAAGTGAGCCACTCTCTTGAATAAAAACATTGATAGGGAAGTGAGCATACACAGACCTCATCTTGTAACGAAAACCCAGGGTAATGCCTTTGATCATATTTTGTACATGACTACAGATTGTGTGCACGGTTGCAAGTTCTTCTCGATTTCCCCACCATTTGCCCACCCAGAGCCTCTTTTTCTTCTTTCCAAGGAGACTGAGCTCAACATGGATATGGCTGAAATCCCTATGGAGGATTCCTCTGGGCCCCTTCACATTAACTGTCTGACCCTTGAGAGAGATGTCAACATTTTCTGGGATATCAACCATCTGGTTGCTTAGAATGGTCTTCATTCTGGTAGCGAATGGGCCAAAGAGCAGCACTTTGCAAATCTTAAGGTATTATGTAAATGTGATCTAAACATTTTATGTTCTGGGGAATCATATTATGGATGGGAAGTAGACTGGATGATTATGAGGTTCCATCAAACTGTTCAGTTCCTTTGGATAGTATGTGAACATCTTCTCTGGTATTTTGATCAGATGGTAACGGTAATGTCATGATATTCCACATCATTCTAAGGTTTGAAAATATTTTAATAGAAGGATGCTATGGAAGTATTTTTAGAATATGTTTCATGGGTAATTAGTGGTATGTGACTGCATTGGAGTTTAACATCAGCAAAAGTGTTTAGAAATTTTTGTGCCTTAGATACATATTTGAAGAGTAATGTGCATATTTATATTTATTTGGGGGGGTGGAGGCAAAGAACATGTGGCCAAGAACTCATTTGATTTGGGGAACAAGATAAAAGAAGGGAAAAAAAAACTAATTGCTGCTACCAGTAGGAGAACTTGAGGGATAAGATAAGAAGAAAAAAGATATATGGGTAGCTTCTACTGAGACAGTTGAGGGAAAGAAGTGTCAAGGTGGAGAAAAGTCTTTGTGAGGCATATAGGAAGGCAAGATCAGTAGGAACAGCACATTGAAGGAGAAAAGAAAGGAGCTAAAAAGAGAGAAAAGGATGGGGTAGCATCAGGCCCTTTCCTGTAAATAAGGATATGATTATTACACAAACTCTCTTATCATACTATCAAGCGATTGATTAAATTGTCATCTGTCCAAAATAACAATGTCAAAAAGCCCAGGCTATGATGCCTAATTATGTGCAGGCACATTCCAAGTGTCTGGGGCAAAGCAGTGAAATCTCCTTGAGAATTCATGGGTTTGTCAATAAGATTTTTGATTGGTTTATTTGATGACTAAAATAGCACTTTGCTCAGGTATATTCAAGTATGAAAAAAGAGTTATCTTTTTTAAGAAAGGCAAGTAGACTGAAAACTGTGAAATTACCCTTGACTTGGATAGACATATCTCCTCTGAGCAATGCAATGATCTAAGACAATTCCAAAAGACTCATGATGGAAAATGGGATACACATCCAGAGAAACAGCTATGGAGTCTGAGTGAAGATTGAAGCATTCTATTTTTTCTTTTTTCCATTTTTTCCATTTTTCTTTGTCTCATGGTTTTTCACTTTTGCTCTGATTCTTCTTTCACAACATGAGTAATGTGGAAATATGTTTAATATGATTGTACACAAATCACCTCTATCAGATTGCCTACTGTCTTAGAGAGGAGGGAGACAGAGGGAGCTAAATTTAGAACTTAAAATCTTATAAAAGTGAATGTTGAAAAATAAAAATAAATTAAATAATTATTTTTTTTTTCAAGAAGATGATGAGGTATAGGAATATTAGCCTAAAACCAGTGCACTGTCATCCAGCAAAAGCATCCATATTGAGAAGCTTAGCTGCCCTCAATCCAAACCTCATCTTCCAGAGTAGTTGCAGACCTGGAACAAATTTATATTAACAGACAAAGAACAAGACCACACATATAAGAGAAGGTATTATTTAATGGATATTTGATGAAAATGGATAGAGACAACAATATGGCTCAGTGGATAAATTGCTGGGTCTGCAGTCAGGAAGATGTGACGAGAAGGTGCCCACTTAACTTGGGGTTTACTCACTAGATTACTCCTCTTACTTTCTTCCTTTCTTTGTTTCTTTGTTCCTTTGTTTCTTTCTCTGTTTCTTCCTTCCTTCCTTCCTTCCTTCCTTCCTTCCTTCCTTCCTTCCTTCCTTCCTTCCTTCCTTCCTTCCTTCCTTCCTTCCTTTCTTTCTTTCTTTCTTTCTTTCTTTCTTTCTTTCTTTCTTTCTTTCTTTCTTTCTTCTTTCCTTATTTCTGTCTTTCTTGCTTTCTTTCTCTTTCTTTCTTCTTTAAAACCAGTAAAAATCACTTTAAAATCACTCTTAATTTTATAAATTGGACCACAATAGGTCCCTGCCCAAGCTCCACTTAATGGCTGCATTTTGGGCTCTCCTGGCTTAGGGCAAATGTCAATGGTAACTACTTCTCTTTGGAAGAGCAAGCCTTAACATATTGCCCTCCCGGCTTCATTTTTTTCTTATTTTCTTATTAAAGGGACCATCCCTTGATTCACTTCAAGAGGCCTATTCACTGAATGGGCTTTACCTCACTGTAAGTGAGTATCTGAAAAGACCTTAGCCTGAAACGGCCAGGGTACCCCATTGTATCCTGGGCCATCTGCAATCATCCTGATGAATATCTGGTCACTGGATCCAGATGGTTCTGGAGGAGAAAGTGAGGCTGGTGACCTTGCACACCCCTCCTTCACTCAAATCAAAGGCAACGGCAAGTCGCCATCATTTCCCTGAGGCCATGGTCCTCTTCAAAATGAAGGAAAAACACAACTTTGCATTAACACACTGACAAAGAAAATGGCAAACCACTCCAGTATATGTGCTAAGAAAACCCCATAAAGGGTTACAAAGAGTATTACTGAATGACTAAACTACAACAACGACAATATGTAAGGGATACCTTGGAATATGATCTCTGTCATGAACTACCTATATATAGATCATTCTTTGTATTGAAACTATCAGCTGAGGCCTCTTCCCTTGAAATCCTCGCTCATGGGCCTTGAAAGACAGAAGTAATCTTGTGTTACGCTATAGGGAGTGGGTATGGGTAAATTAGGCTCTTATTTTCCTTGGATGAGTATGATGTCCCATGGACCTACTTACCTCATTGAACTTTGTGTTTATTGAGATGTAAGACTAAATTCAGCCCATAGGGAATAAAAATTCCCCTTAGATAAAATAGTGTTGACTCCCTTAAAGAATATCTCAGCAAAAAACCAAGGGGATTGTGTGATTTCAATACCCATGACAGTACCCATAGTAGTTGCTGGAGAGAATGGGAGCTTCCAGGCAAAGTCACAGATGAATGCCACTTCTCTGTGTTGGTGAAGCTTCCTTTTAGTTCATGTCTAACAATGAGATAAAAGCAGGGCTTTTGCACAAGGATCATCAGACAACACATAGGAATCAAAGCTTGAGAAATGAAAGGGACCTCAGAGGTCATAGGATTGTAGCACTAAAGATTAGAGCTGGAAGAGACATTTGAATTCATCTAGTACTATCTTCTCGTGTTACACCTGAGGAAACTGAGGCTCACAGAGGTTAAGTATCTCCTTGACTTTCCAGTCATATCATTTATTCCCCTCCAGGTAATCTGTGATCCACTGATTTAGTTTCCTTACAGCTCCTTGTATACAACATTCCATCTCATTATTCTCTACATTTTCATTGGCTGTACCCCATGCTTGAAATTCTCTCTCTTCTCCTCACACCTCCAGGGTTCCCAGGGTTCCTCTAAGTCTCAGCTACAACCCCACCTTCTGCTAGAAGCCCTTTCTTGTGACCCTTAATATTACTGACTTTTTTCTACTGATTATATCCAATTTATCATATATAGGATATATGTGTCTATAATGTTTGTTAAAAGTTGTTTGCATGTTGTTTCCCCAATTTGAATATGAGTCTATCTTTTGTATTCTTTATGTCCTCAGCATTTATCATAGTGCCTGGCATATACTTAATACTTAGTAAATGACTGGCTAACCAAGGTCACATAGATAGTAAGTAAAAGTGGAACAGGAGGTCATAGCTTCTGACTCCAAATTTAGCACACTTAGCAAGTTTAGGTGATGATTCATAACAACAGAAATCATCAGTTCAAGGGACCAGCAGCCAGGCCAATCCTGGGATGAGGACAGTATGATTGAGTCCATTAGCTACTCTGTTAATAAAATGGTGACTGCCATTGTATGAAGCCTGGGTCCCCAGCTTCCTCTCAACTTCCCCTTCCTGTGATAACAACAGAGGATTGTTGCCAATAAGAGTCACACATGGCAAAACTAAATATGTGAAGAGCCAAAGAGGACAAAGGAGCCCACCTGACCCGAACATGGCCTATGGAAGCTACTGCCACTAATTTTTGACAATGGTTCTCTCAGGTAGTGTCTCCTTGAAGCTGAACTTTTGCTGTCAACAGTGATTATTGCCTGCATCAAGCACATGCTAGAAGTAATTTCTTCACACAGTGACCCACTTAGTGAGCAATTCTTGGTTTCTCTTCCTTCCAGAGAAAATCAAGAAAGGGACATAAACAGCTATTTGGATTCACTAGCCAAAGAATGCCAGGAGACTGCTGGGGTGAAGATTCTCATTCTTCTGTATCTATTGTCACAACAAAATTGGTAAGTTCTCAGCAGTAAATAAAATTGCTCACAATTGAATCAGGAAACCCCAAATCATCAAGTGTCAGTCAGTATCATAAGAAGGTAAGAAAAGACTGGAGTGCTAGCAATTGGGGACCCAAGTAGCAAGTGGAAAAAGAATGTTTAAATGTATGTTTATAGCAAGATGACCTCTACCATTATACCTAGCACAAAATACAGGTTTAATGAATGCTTCTTACTGTATTGATTGGGTAACTAGACCTTATGGAGACCAGTTTACATTATTTTATTGCTACTGTGGTAATGATCTATTTTTAATAATTCAGATTTGGTTCTTCAAAAGGAAGTAATATCAAAAAGAAAGAATGGATCCTGGGAGCTTCAGATTAGTTTTCACTTAGTCACCTTCCAGGAGTATCAGTTCTCTCTCTAGGAACCACTCCAGAAAATCTCTTTGGTCTTTCAATTTCCACTCATTTTTAAACATCCTGGGTCTATAAACATCAAATAGAAACAGTGAGCCTGTGAGCTTCCTGTCCACACAATGCATCATTCTTCCTCAGTCACTGATTCTTCTGGATATTTTTCCCTAGTGCTCATTTCACACATTCTGTTCTGCCATCACTGTGCATGCCAGTAAACAGAAGAGATTTTTTTAGCCTATATCTGTGTAGATATAATATTCCCCTACTAAAATGTGAGTTCTATGAGAGAGGATATCAGTATTTTTGAAAATCTCCTTTGGTATCTTGCACATTTTTAAATGTATAATACATGATCAATAACTGTTTGCTTATTATTTTAATTAGAAGGGAAAAGGAAATATACACATTTACTATGCAGTATACCTTGTCTATTATGCAAAGATCAGGCAGTGTGTGATAATAAAGGCTAAAACTGTAGGGTTAGCCATGAGGAGATGGAACTGGCTTAACCTATAAAAAGATATGAAGATCACCAAATACACCACAGAAGCACAGATGTAATATGCATAGTAAGAAGGAGGATTCACGCCAATGGAAACCAGGTATGTGTTTAAAATACCATCTTTAGCAAGACAGATAGTATGATACAATGAAGAGGAAGCAATCTTCAGAGGCAGAAAGATCTGGATTCAAGTCATGCCTCTGACATATAAAGGCAGCATGACTGTGGGCAAGTCATTTAATCTCCCAGTGCCTCCTCCCTTGCCCCCTGCAATGCTCAAAGGCACAGAAGATACTAATCTTCATTAAAGGAAGAGGCTAGAGGAAAGTCCTCACTGAGAGTTCCATATTTGTATGAAAAGGAACTAAGAGAATCATAATGTGTTATTGTAATCAAAATAAGATCTCTAAAAGCAAATAAAAGTCAAAGTAAGAACAATGGAAAGGTTTCATACTCATACATTTATTTTAAGCACAATGGATAACAGCTCTTGGTGAAACATTTTGATAAAATGATCTCTTTGTCTCTGTCACAGAAGTATGATGAACAATCACACACTGGTTAAAGAATTCATTCTGATGGGATTTCCTGTTGGCCCTGATACAAGAATGCTTCTCCTTGTTGTCTTCTCTCTGCTATACGCCTTCACCCTAATGGGGAATGGAGTAATCTTAAGACTCATCTGTCTGGAGGCCCGACTCCACACCCCCATGTACTTCTTCCTCTCACACTTGGCCCTTGTGGACATTTCCTATGCCTGTAACACTGTGC
>JAQQSZ010012612.1:0-11968 GCA_028646595.1 Phalanger gymnotis | reverse complement strand
GTCCAGAGACCCGTTGGTTCCCGAATTGGCCCCTTTTAAGTCCTTAATCTATGCCCACAGCGGTTTCACACCTGATAGGGCTTTGGGCTGGGGCTTAGCATTTAACAGGTGAAAGTACTTTCACCGTAAACAAAAGCCAAACTCCTCAAGGGCACCCATTAAACTAAGCCCATTTTGCCTTACTGGCATACATGCTCAGTGTCATAAAGCTACTAAGTTTCTCACATCTTCTTGCATCCAAGCCCAAGGCTTTAGATGGCCCACTGTGCCATCTAGTTGGCAAGGGCAAGTCACAAGACTCCTTTAGTCTCAGTTTCCTTATCTATGAAATGAGGGGGTTGGATCAGATGTTCTTTGAGGCCCTTTCTAGCTCTAGAATTTAGTGGTCTTGGTGCCCCAGGCAGCTCTGCAAAGACTATCATGTAATTGCAAAGTGGTCAATCTGCAGAGATAGAGGGAGTTTCCCTGCTCAGAATTTCCTGTGCTCAGCACTGGACCTGGATTTAGGGTCCAAGGGGTGGTGGATTCAGAGAAAGCTGAAAACATTTATAGCACTTTGATCAGTGTAG
Source organism: Phalanger gymnotis (assembly GCA_028646595.1). Lineage (NCBI taxonomy): Eukaryota > Metazoa > Chordata > Mammalia > Diprotodontia > Phalangeridae > Phalanger > Phalanger gymnotis. The sequence continues at coordinate 11,399 of JAQQSZ010012612.1, read as the reverse complement.
AAATGGCAGCACCAGCTTTGAGTTAGTAGAAATAACTAACTTCCATGAGAAGATGCTGGCCCTGGTGAATTCCTTATGAATGATCTTCCCTGAGACTTTTGCTGCCCTCTCAGGATGTCTGTCTCTTCATTCCTCAACTGGAGAGGGGCCTTATTGGTGGTAGTTGCCCAGGATACACCAATTCCTGGTTAGAGCTGAAAGAATGCCAATGAATTCGAAGCTCCTAATTAAAGAAGAACCTCAAATTAAATCTAGTTAGATTCAGTTGAAGGAGTAAACTGCTATCACCTGGTTCTGGTTGATGTGGGTACAAGGTTGAGGACATTCATTGTTCCTAGCTACTCAGAAGTGACCACTTGGTTGTCTTTGCCAATTTCAGCTACCTGTATGAGGTTGCCAGAAGACACCCCTACTTCTATGGCCCAGCACTCCTTGTCTATCCTCATCGGTATAATGCAAATATATCGCTAGAGTGGTGATAAATCCCCTTGCTTTGACAATAAGGTATTCATTTAAAGAGAGAGAGAGAGACAGACAGAGAGAAAATGATAATCAGTGTAGGATCCCTGAACCCCAGAAATCCCATCTAGCTTACCATGATCATCCATCAGCCCCTTCTTGAGTCCTGGCCCTTGGCTGTAGAGGCACTGTAGCACTGTAGAGAAGGCCCTTGGTAGGGGTGAAGTCAGGAAGACTTTGGTTGAAGTCCCATCTCAGGAACTTACTAGCTGTGTGACCCTCTGCAAGTCACTTAATTTCTCCTTACCTCAATTTTCTAATCTGCAATTTGAAGGGATGGTACTTGATGCTCTTTCCAACTCTAAATATATAATCCTTCCTTTGTTCCTCTTCAGCACTGATGTCACATCTGTTCATGGTACTATGAGAGGGTCTGCCTCTGTGTTGCTTAAACTTTCCAATCCACTGTACCATTTCAATATTTGTAATAATGATATTGAGGACTTTCTGTATTTTGCTGTCAGTATTTTGTGTGTATGTGTGTGCAAGCATGTAAATTTATGTTTGTGGAGGAATTTGGAGTTGACAGACTCTACTACAGGCAGACAAATGAGCTGTGCTGACTGATGATATTGGGAAATTTAGGTAGGACTGAAGATATAGTTGACAACATAGTTTTGTTTTTGTCCAGTCTTTTTCAGTCATGTATGACCCTTTTGACTCCATTGGGGTTTTCCTTGGAAAGGAGTGGTTTGTCATTTCCTTCTCCAGGCCATTTTGTAGATGAGGCAAACAGGGATAAGTGACTTGCCCAGGTTCACACAGTTAGTGAGTGTCTGAGGCCAAATTTGAACCCATGAAGATGAATCTTCCTGATTCTAAGCTTAGTACTCTAGCCACTGGGCCACCTAGCTTCCCAATGACCTAGTTGTCCCTAAGGAAAATTGAGAAGCAGGTGTAGTTTGTCTTATTGGTTCCTTTAGGCTCTGTCCCATGACACAGGAGTTATTTAGGACCTTTCTACTAACTCTTCACTGTCCCAAGTACCCCACTGCAGTAGCATTCCCAAGCCCACTCTCCCCAAAAAGGCTCCTCCCCTATCAAAATATACCCTGTCCTCTTCCCTATCTCTTTGACACCATATTTTCAGCCAGATGTCCTCTGAAAATAGTCTTGGAAAGTAATTCACATTCAATCATTAATGGTTGAAATCTGTTATCCTAACTGTGTTTTCTTTTTTCAAAGATAATTTGTGGGGAATTTATTTTTCATATTAATTAAAATAGGGAAAATTATTTTTGAAAAAGGCAATTTCTTCTTTCTGCAGCTCTCTGCTTTAAGAGATAAAGTATTAATTTCAGGTGCAAAATAGAGATTTCGATGCTCCAGTTTAGACAGATTTGGAGAGAGAGCTGTCAAGGCTGGGTAAGTCTCTAAGTTGCATTTGCCTAAAAACTTTTGTATTTGTTAAAGAAGCAAAGATGGAAAAGGCCTGGGATTCCTATATCTATAACTATCACAACTTTTTGCTGTTAATTTCAACACTTCCAAAAAGTCAAAAAATCTGTTGCAAGTGAAATTCAACAAAAAGGTCAACCAAGGCTCTTTCTCCAAGCAAGATAACATTTTATTATCAGGGCACTACCTGCCAGTAAAATGGGTCTAATTGCTGCTTCCATTAGCCCAAAGGCAAAAAATTAAAAATGCAACTCATTTTTATAAGCATAGAACAAAGAATAGAACAGAGTAGGTTACATTATGGAGTTGAGGACAACACGATTGGTTACATAGCTGAAGCACAGGCAACAATATAATTGATAGGAAGTTGGAAATGAAGGGCAAGCAACCGCTTCTTTCTTTACTGTGACCAAAAAAACTTCATCATTTGAATCCATTTGCAAAGTTAAAAGAAAGTGGGCCAAAAAGAAAAAAAAAAGGGGGGGGGGAAAGGCTAGCATGAAGTGTGCCTCAATCTGCATTCATACTTCATAGTTCTTTCTCTGGATGTAGATAGCATTCTCCATCGTGAGTCCTTTGGAGTTGTCTTTGTACCTTGCGTTGCTGAGAAGAGCAAAGTCTGTCAGGGTTGGTCCTCACAGAATCCATATATCTGTGTTTGTATATAATGTTCTCCTGGCTCTGCTCTGCTCACTCAGCATTATGTCATGTAGGTTTTTCCAGGTTGTTATGAAGTCTGTATCAACCCTATTTCTTATAGCACAATAGTATTCCATTACCTTCATATACCACAGCTTGTTCAGCCATTCTCCAATTGATGGGCATCCCTTTGATTTCCAATTCTTAGCTACCACAAAAAGAGCCGCTATAAATATTTTTGTACATGTGGGTCCTTTTCCCGCTTGTGTGATTTCTTTGGGATACAACCCTAGAGGTGGTATTGCTGAGTCAAAGGGTATGAATACTTTTATAGCCCTTTGGGCTTAGTTCCAAATTGCTCTCCAAAATGGTTGGATCAGTTCACAACTTCACCAGCAATGTAACAATGTTCCAACTTTCCCACATCCTATCCAGCATTTATCATTTTCCTGTTTTGTTATTTTAGCCAATCTGACAGGAGAGATGTGGTATCTAAGAGTTGTTTTGATTTGCATTTCTCTAATCAGTAGTGATTTAGAGCATTTTTTTTCATATGCCTATAGATATCTTTAATTTCTTCCTCTGAAAACTGCCTGTTCATATCCTTTGACCATTTCTCAATTGGGGAATGACTTGTATTCTTATATATTTGGCTCAGTTCCCTGTATATTTTAGAAATAAGGTCTTTATCAGAGACACTAGTTGTAAAGATTTTAAAATCATTTTTTGCTTGTGCTATATCTTCTCTTCCTTCTAGATGACCAGTGGAAGAAAACAGAAATGGAACTAAGGACCCAAAATTCATGCATCTGTTTTGTTTCCCTTTTGGTGTCAAATCAATAGAGTTATGAAAACATCAGTTTTGCCTCAAAATTCTTATTTTATCCTTCCCCAGTGTTGCAAGAAATAGTGAAGAAAAGCATAAACAATCATGGCAGTTGTCTAGGAGTGATCTTTCTGTGGTGTGTGATGATGGCTTGTACTAGAAGGCATTACCCTTTGAGATGTACTTGTGCCTCAATTAGATTCTCTCATACCTTAAGCAGTTTTCCGCAGACCAAGATCCCCAATTCTATATTGCAAATTCATTAACATCAACATTAATTTTGCATGGGTTATAAGGATATGGACTTTTAGGTTCTTTTTCTCTTTTTAATTTGATATATCTAAAAATATTGGGCTGAATCCTTGGACCTGTGTGGTTAGTAGGCAGGCTCTTGTTACTAGATATATTAACAAGTATCCTCATCAATAAAAAATATGGCTGAAGCATGGATATTGCAGCTGAGGAATTAGAGCCAGGCTGGATAAGGGTGTTTGAGACCCATACTAAGGGATCGAAGCTGAGGTCATGGGAACAACTAGTGAGAGATAGATAGATAGAGAGAGAGACACACACACACACAGAGATAGAAAGAGACAGAGACACACACACACAGAGATAATGATGGGGACTAAACTTTTTCATTTCAGGAGGAAAACCAAGTTGTTAAAAAGGAGAGGAAGCTAGGTGATGCGGTGGATAGAGCCCTGGATCAGCAGTGAGGAAGAGCTGATTTCAAATCTGGTCTCAGACATTTACTAGCTAGGTGACCCTGGCCAAGTCATTTAACCTCTTTTGGCCTCAATTTATTCCATTGTTAAATGGGGTTAATAATAGCACCTACCTTCTAGGGTTTTTGTGAGGACAAAATGTCAAAGTAATTAAGAAGCATTTAGCACAGTTCCAGGCACATTATAAGCACTACATAAATGTTTTTGGTTATTATTAGTATTTTTATTCATGGGTCATCAGATAAAAGGTCAATGAGCCAGGTTGGAATGAGAGAATCTGACAGTGTAACAAAGTAAGGTCCAAGACTAAGTGTGAACTCTCCTGACATGGGTCCTTGTATGTAATCTCTCTCCTCTTCAGTCACTTCTCCACACCACCATCAAAGTGAGGATGCTAATGTCTGATCAAGGCACTCCCCCCTTCCATAACCTCCACTGGCTCCTTTTGCTTTTAGATTCAAACACATCCTCTCTCTGACCTTGAAGCCTGTGGCAATATGGCACTGACTTTCTCTTCTGGGCTTAGTATTCACTTCTAACTTTTGTTCACTCTTTAGTCCAGGCAAACTGGCCTTATTCATCTTTACTTACACATAACTTTCCATCTCTGGGCCTTTGCACGGGCTGTGTCCTGTTGCTGGCACTTTTTCCTCCTCACTTCTATCTCTTAGGTTCTCTAGCTTCCTTCAAATTTCAGCACCAAAGCCATCTCCTCCATGAGGCATTTCTTGATCCCTGAGGTCTCTAGCTATCAGTGTTTCCACCCTACACACAATCTCCCGTATTTCTTTCATATATACTTGTTTGTGTTCATGGTTTCCCTTCTAATAGAATACAAGCTCTTTTTCATTTTATTGTCTTGGTAGTCATCATACATAGTTGTCATATATCAGGTAATTAAGAAATGTTCTTTGATTGGCTGAATGAAAAATAATAGCCAGGACCTCTCCTAGGAGGGTGAGTTATATCAGTGAAGGTTCTCCATGGGGTATCATCTTTTAGGAGGTGACTCAGGTCATTTAAATGGTCCAACCATTTGAGAAAGGCCCAGGTCCATTAGGGCCTGCAGATAGTAGAAAAGGCTTTCTCGTGGTCAAGATTAGCACTAAACATAGGGCTGGATTCTTAGAATCCCTGGTCTTAGTTCATTAAATCACCTGTGTTTTGCACCTTCTGTACAGATAGTACCTTATTTGGTCAGATAAAATCATGTAATTAATTTTTTCAGCTATGTTCAATTTTAGAATATGAAAGGTACTCCAAAGTTACTTTGATATTTTGTAGGAATAGGAGAAAAGTCCTCTCTATGTATTCTGTTCAAACCCGAAGATTTGGATTTTTTTTCTTTTCTGAAGTTAGAATTGCTGCATTAAAGCATACTATTGCTTGAGAAGCAATGGCTTATTCTTTGTCTTGTGTGATTAGCGTTCAGGGAGTATCTGTGGGTGGTGCAGTGGATAGAGTTTGGGATCTGGAGTCAGAAACACCTGAATTCAAATTCTTCGTCAGATCCTTAGTGGCTGTGTGACTCTGGACAAGTGAGTTAACTTCTCTGAGCCTCAGTTTTATCATCTGTAAAATGGAGCAAATAATAGCACTTACTTCCTAGGTTTGTTGTAATTATAAAATAAGACAATAACCGTCAAGTGTTTTATAAAAATTAATCATATACTAGCCATCACCACCACCATCATTATCAAAAAGTCTTTGCTTATGCAACTACAACAGAAATCTAAATACTTGTGAAGACTACATGTTTGATATTCAGCAAAGCTTTTGACAAAATCTCTCACAGTATTCTTGTGAACAGGTTAAAGAAATGTGGGCTAGGTGGATTCAGAGCTAGTTGAGTGAGCAGACCCAAGAAATCAATGCTAACTTCAAAAGAGGTCTTGTGGAGGAGTGGCCCAGGGATCTGTCCTACGTGCTGTGCTGTTCAACATTTTTATCAATTACTTAGCTAAAGTCATAGACAAGACTCAGGAAATTTCAGATGATGTGAAGCTGAGATGGAGGACTCATATGTTAGAAGACAAAGTCAAGCTCCATAATCAACTTGGCAGGCTTGAATGACAGGTTGAATCTAATAAGATGATATTTACCATGGACTGATATGGAACTCTTCCCTTGGGCTACAAAAAAGTCAGTTCCATAAGTATAGGATGGTGTGGTGGTTATGTAGAAATTCTTTCAGATAAATACCTGGGGGTGGGTTCAGTGGACTCTACACTCAATTGGATGAATGAATGAAGCATTTATGAAATGCTTATCTTGTGTACAGCAGTAGAAATACAAATGGAAGAGTAATTGAGTCACTTTTCCTGAGGAGCACACGTCCTAATCAGAATGAGAACACATATGGAAGCTTTCATTGCAGTGTTAGTTGGAAAGGTCGCACGGTTCTCAGGAGACAGTGGCAAAGCAAATGGTAATGCCTCTTCTTTTTATGATTTGTTTTGTTACATTTTGAGTGCTGAGCTATCTCCCTTCTTCCCTCCCATCTCTACATTAGAGAAAACATATATATGTATATATATCTATATATCTATTTTATACACATACCCATATTCACATATACATACACACATATGTAGGTGTGTATGTATATATGTGTATATATGCACATAGGTCTATGTCCACATGTTTGTGCACATATATATGTACATACATATGTGAAATCATACAATACATATATTTACATATGAGTTCTTTGGAGTTGGATAGCATTTTCCTTCACAAGTCCTTTGTAGTTGATTCAAATGATCATATTACTCAAAATAGCTTAGTCATTCATAGTTACTATTTGAACAATATTGCTGTCACTGTTTAGAACATTCTCTTGGCTCTGCTCATTTTACTGTGCTTTAGTTCATGCAAGTAGTTCCATGCTTTTCTAAAACCAGCCTACTTTTTATTTCTTATTGGACAGTAGTATCCCATCACAATCATAATACCACCACTTGTTTAGCTGTTCCCCATTAGATGTGCATATGCTCCAGTTCCAATTCTTCGCCCCCACAAAGAGAACTGTTATCAATATTTTAGAACATAAAAGTTCTTTTCCTTTTTTCCTGATAACCTTGAAAAACAGACCCAATAGTGGTATTGCTAGGTCAAAGGGTATACATAATTTTGTAACTCTTTGGGTATAATTTCAGATTGCTCTCCAGAATGGTTGGATCAGTTTTATAATTATGCCAAGAGTGTATTAGGGTCCTAATTTTTCCACATCCCCTTCAACATTCGTAATTTTCCCCTATCATTTTAGCCAATCTTATAGGTGTCAGATGGTCCCTCATAGTTGTTTTAATTTGCATTTCTTTAATCAGTAATGACTTACGGCATTTCTTCACATGATTATATGTAGCTTTGATTTCTTCTCCCCAAAACTCACTGTTTATATCCTTTGACCATTTATCAGTTGGGGAGTGACTCATATTCTTATAAATTTGTGTCAGTTTTCTATGTATTTGAAATACGAGGCCTTAATTGGAAAAACTGGTTATTAAAAATTTTCCTAATATTCTGATTTCCTTCTAACCTTAGCTACATTGGTTTTATCTGTACCAAACCATTTTAATTTAATGTAATCAAAATGATCCATTTTACATCCCACAGTGCTCTCTATCTCTTGTTTAATCAAAAATTGTTTTTCTGTCCATAAGCTTGATAGACAATATGTTTCATACTTCTCTAATTTACTTGTGATATTTCTCTTTAGAGCTTGGTCATGTATCTGTTTTGACCTTTTCTTGGTAAATGTTACAAGATATTGATCTATGTTTAAGTTTTTTTTTGTCATATTGCTTTCCAGTTTTCCAAGCAATTTTGAGTGTTTTTCTTTAAATTTATTTTTTATTTTTGGTTTATAACACTCAGTTCCACAAGTTTTTGAGTTCCAAATTTTCTCCCTCTCCCTTCCCTCTCCTCCCTAACACAGATGTAATCCAATATATGTTCCACATATACCTTCATATTAAACTTATTTACACAATAGTCAAGTTGTAAAGGAGAATCATAACCAGTGGAATGAATTATGAGAAAGAAGAAACAAAACCAAAAAAGAAGAGGAAAAAAGAGAGCAAATAGTTTGCCTCAATATGCATTCAGACTCCATAATTCTTTCTCTGGATGTGGACAGCTTTTTCCATCATGAGTCTGTTGGTGCTGTCTTTGAACCTTTATATTGGTAAGAAGAGCCAAGTCTATCAAAGTTAGTCATTAAAGAATCCATATGTCTGTGGTTGTATACGATGTTCTCCTGGTTCTGCTCCTCTCACTCAGTATCATATCATGTAGTTCTTTGCAGGTTATTATGAATTCCATCTCTTGCCCATTTCTTATAGCACAATAGTATTCCATTATATTCATATACCACAACTTGTTTAGCCATTCCCCAATTGATGGGCATCCCCTTGATTTCCTATTCTTTGCCACCACAAAAAGAGTTGCTATAAATGTTTTTGTTATGTACAGGTTCCTTTCCCACTTCTATGATCTCTTTGGGATACAACCCTAAAAGTGGTATTGCTGGGTCAAAGGGTATGCACATTTTTATAGTCCTTTGGGCATAGCTCCAAATTGCCCTCCAGAATGGCTGGATCAGTTCACAACTTCACCAACAATGTAACAATGTTCAATTTCCCCACATCCTCTCTAGCATTTATGATTTTCCTGTTTTGTCGTATTGGCCAATCTGACAGGAGAGATGTGGTACCTTGGAGTTGTTTTGATTTGCATTTCCCTAATCAATAGTGATTTAGAGCATTTTTTCATATGACTATAGATATCTTTAATTTCCTCCTCTGAAAACTGCCTGTTCATATCCTTTGACTACTTATCAATTGGGGAATGACTTGCATTCTCATAAATTTGACTCAGTTCTTTGTATATTTTAGAGATGAGGGCTTTGTCAGAGATACTAGTTGTAAAATTTATTCTCAATTTTCTGCTTCCCTCCTAATCTCAGTTGCGTTGGCTTTGTTTGTACAAAACTTTTTAATTTGACATAATCAAAATTAACCATTTTGGATTTCATAATGTTCTTTATCTCTTATTTGATCATAAATTCTTCCCTTCTTCATAAATTTGACAGGTAAACTTTTCTTTGCTCTCCCAAATTGCTTATATAGTATCGACCTTTATACCTAGATCATGAACCCATTTTGACTTAATTTTCGTATAAGGTGTAAAATATTGGCCTATGCCCAGTTTCTGCCATACGATTTTCCAGTTTTCCCAGAAGTTTTTGTGAAATGGTGAATTCTTAACCCAGAAGCTAGACTTTTTGGGTTTATCATTCAAGCAATTTTTTAACCAGATATTGAATTCTCATCCCCAAACCTGACATCTTTGTGTTTATCAAACAAGAACTTACTATAATAACTTATTATTGTATATTATATACCTACTCAATTCCATTAATCCATACTTCCATTTCTTAGCCAGTACCAAACAGTTTTTAATAATTACCTCTTTATCATACAGTTTAAGATCCAGTACTGCTAGACCCCTTTTCCTTTCATTTTTTATTAATTTATTTCCTATCTTGACTTTTTGCTCTTACAAATAAATTTTCATTATTTTTTTCTACTTGAATAAAATAATTCTTTTGGTAGTTTAATTGGGATGGCAGTGAATACATAGATTACAATTGTCAATATTATATTGGCTTGGCCTACCCATGAACAATTAAAATTTCTCCAATCCTTCAAATGACTTCATTTTTTATAAATAGTTGTGTAGAAATATATAGAGAAAATGTATAGAATATATAATTTCATTATTTTTATTTGATATTTTTTAGTTTTCAGCATTGATTTCCACAAGATTTTGGGTTACAAATTTTCTCCCATTTCTACCCTCCCCTCCACTCCAAGACAGTATATATGCTGATTGCCCTGTTCCCCAGTCAGCCCTCCCTTCTCTCACCCTCCTTCCCCTCCTCCCCATCCCTTTTCCCCTTACTTTCTTGTAGGACAAGGTAGATTTCTATGCTCCATTGCCTGTATATCTTATTTTCCTGTTACATGCAAAAGCATTTTTTTGAGCATTTGCATTTAAAACTTTGAGTTCCAAATTCTCTCCCCTTCTTCCTCCCCACCCACTATCCCTAAGAAGGCAAGCAATTCAACTCAGGCCACACATGTATCATTATGCAAAACACTCCCACAAATAGTCATGTTGGGAAAGACTAACTATACTTCATTCCTTCCTATCCTGTCCCTCTTTATTCAATTTTCTCCCTTGACCCTGCCCCTTTTAAAAAGTGTTTGCTTTTGATTACTTCTTCCCCCTATCTGCCCTCCATTCTAATGTCTCCCTTTTTTATCCCCTTCCCCCTACTTTAATGTGGAGTAAGATACCCAATTGAGTGTGTATGGTATTCCCTCCTTAAGCCAAATCTGATGAGAGCAAGATTCACTCATTCCCCCTCAACTGCCCCCTCTTCTCTTCCCACAGAACTGCTTTTCTTGCCACTTTTATGTGAGATAATTTACCCCATTCTATCTCTCCCTTTTTCCCTCTCTCAATATATTTCTCTCTTATCCCTTAATTTGATTCTATTTTTTAAGATATCATCCCTTCATATTCAACTCACTCTGTGCCCTCTGTCTATATACAAATATTCCCTTCAGCTACCCTAATACTGAGGTCTCGTGAATTACACACATCATCTTTCCATGTAGGAATGTAAACAAAAAGTTCAACTTTAGTAAGTCCCTTTTGATTTGTCTTTCTTGTTCACCTTTTCATCCTCCTCTTGATTCTTGTGTTTGAAAGTCAAATTTTCTATTCAGTTCTGGTCTTTTCAAGGAGAAAGCTTGAAAGTCCTCTATTTTATTGAAAGTTCATATTTTGCCTTGGAGAATTATACTCATTTTTGCTGGGTAGGTGATTCTTGGTTTTAATCCTAGCTCCATTGACTTCTGGAATATCATATTCCAAGCCCTTCAATCCCTTAATGCAGAAGCTGCTAGATCTTGTGTTATCCTGATTGTGTTTCCACAATATTCAAATTGTTTATTTCTGGCTGCTTGTAATATTTTCTCCTTGATCTGGGAGCTCTGGAATTTGGCAACAATATTACTAGGAGTTTTCTTTTTGGGATCTTTTTCAGGAGGTGATCTATGGATTCTTTCAATTTCTATTTTGCCCTGTGGCTCTAGAATATCAGGGCAGTTCTACTTGATAATTTCTGGAAAGATGATATTTAGGCTCTTTTTTTGATCATGGCTTTCAGGTAGTCCAATAATTTTTAAATTATCTTTCCTGGATCTATTCTCCAG
>JAQQSZ010012611.1:0-11968 GCA_028646595.1 Phalanger gymnotis | reverse complement strand
AAACAAACCAAGAGCTGAGGAAAATAGTGAGCCAGGTGTTAAATTCCTTGAGAAAAGACAGAGAATGGCCCGAGAGATAGTAGATAAGCATGATAAACACATGGATAGGTGTGTGGTAGAAGTGTCTGTTATCACCCCTCACCACGTGGGTGGAGAGAGGGGAAGATATGATAGCTGTCTTCAAGTGTAAATATTTAAGGATTGTCATGTGGAAGAATGATTAGATGTGTTCTGCTTGGGTCTGCAGGGCAGAAATAGTCGTAACAGAATAAAGTTGCAAAGAGGTGGGTTTTGGCTTGATATGAGGAAAAACTTCCTCATAATTATTCCTATTCAAAAATGGAATGGCTGCCTTAGGAGGTATTGGGTTCTTTCTCACTGGAGGTCCTCAAGGAGAGATTTAGATGACCATTTGCTGGAGATTTTGCGGGTGATTTTCTCTGTTGGAGAGGATTTGGATTAATGGTCTCTGTCATCCCTTCCAATTCGTTGATTCCCTGATCATATGAAAAATGAAACAATTGCCAGTGCTGTAAACACAAATTTGTAGTGGACATGGCATTACTTTGGCATGATTGTCTGACTTCCTCCAGCAACATTCAGCAGTTCAGGAATAGAAGCATAAAAGTGGAAGGTAGAGGTAACCCAGGGCTGTGGATGACAGAAAGACGAGGGACTAGGGATTCAAGGGTGGAGGACAATGCTGAGTAATCTTGAGATCGAGACCAGGAAGAAAAAAAAAGTCTGGTCAAGATAGGAGAAATGGAGGAATGGACAGACTCAAAGTCACAGTGAAAATGAAGACTAGATTTAGTGGAAGTTATAGGACAGGAAAAGAATCTGTCAGAGAGGAGAACTGCAGAGTTCAGGATCAAGGAAGCAGAACATCTGGGGTGAAGCCTTGAGGCAGGGTGAAACTTTGGGGTGAAACTTAAGGTGGGATCACCCCATGGGGGTGTGACTCAGGTAAGCTATAGGGGTTGAAGAGGTTGATAAATTGGGAATCCAGAGTGTACAAAGAACCTCAATATAAATATTGAAATTTCCAAGGACAATAAGTGTAAAGGTTGGGGTGGACAGGAAGATTGTGCAGCTAGGTGGTACAGTGGATTGAGTGCTAAACCCAGAGTCAGAAAGACTTTGGTTCAAATGTGATCTCAGGCACTTATTAGCTGTGTGACCCTGGGCAAGTCACTTAACTCTGTTTGCCTCAGTATCCTCATCTGTCAAAAGAGCTGGAGAAGGAAATGGCAAACCACTCCAGTATCTTTGCCAAGAAAACCTCAAATGGTGTTACAAAGAGTCAGTCAGACATGACTAATCGATTAAACAACAACAAACTGCTTCATTTGAGAAAGGAGGGACAATGACCAGAAGAAGACAGAGAAGGAGAGGTTACTGAGTGATGGCAATAGAAGAACTTGGAAAGAGGCTTGGGAAGGAAAGAACATTCCTCCTCTTGGCCCAATGCATTGGGAGTCATGAAGAAAAAAGGCAACTAGCTTGGAGAGGGTGACCAGGGATGAAGTATCTTATGGGAAAAGTTTCCATAAGAGCCAAAAGATGGAAAGAGTGTAAGAAGATAAGATCTAGGGTGAAGGGAAAATTGTTAATGAAGGAGTGAGGTATCTAGAAGGGACAGTGGAAGAGGAAGGCAAAATAGGAGAGGAACTGGGGAAGAGTGGAGAGCAGTGGGACTGATCTGAAGAGTAATTGAGTATAAGGAGAGTTAGCAGGAGAGAGGACTTTTTACGTTGGCAGAGAGTGACTCTGGCCAGGAATAAAACAAAGTACCAAATGACCATAGTTCTCATTTGATCAGAACTTGCAGGAAATTCCTATAATTAAGGAGGCCACAAAGAAGGAGGAGCACTCACTTTTCTGCTATTATCCAGTCATTTTTACACCATAATCCTGCACTCTGGCCTCCACCTCTGACCCAGAAGTCCTCCGATTTTTCCTACTGTTGGCTGCCTTCGTTACTATTCACATGCTACTGAACACAACTGGAGGAAAATTATGGAGCCATGCTGACTGAGGGTCCAAAAAGTTTACACTGCACAAACTTCAACTGGGCCCTCACTAAGGCAAGGCAATCCTTTTCTACCTCCCTAATCAATTCACTATCCTACTCCCCAGAGTGGCTTTTCCAAAACGTTGCATCCCCGCTCAAACCTCCCCTGGCTCCTCCTACCCCTACATCTTCATCACAATCCTTGTATATTCCAGGACTCTGGTGGAAGCTCAGGCCACGATACTGATAGTGGTGACAGTGATTCTTCCTTTATCCCAGAGTTGTAACTAGGAATTTTTGTTCCTAGGCCAAGGGCCACAAACTTTACCCTGGGCGAATTGCCCAAAAGTCATCTTTAGTTGAGGTATGTTTATGGGAGAAGGGTGGTAGGAGAGGATACCACCAATGGTAGGAATATAGAGACCCTGGGCCACCAGAATGAAACTGCTTACTGGGGAGACTATGGCATGGAGCAGGAAGAAATCAGCCTGGCAACCATCTGGTAGCTTACTAGCTTAACTAATTATTATTGCTAACTTCGTACTACACATTGTGGTTTCTGTGTTGTTGAAGGACTACAAACATGGATGCTCTCAATTCCACACACTTGTGATAAAACTCTCTCCAGACTATCCTAGTTATAGCTCTGTTCTGTCCTCAGCCACCTGAATTGTGCAGTGGCAGAGGGTGAAGAGGGTATTGATTCCAGATGGTAGCAACGAGCAATAATCAGTGACAGAAGGCAAAGTAAATGCCACTTCTTCAGATGACAAGGCATCTAGGAAGCCTTTATGGCAAAAAAGCATCTGATCTCATTTTCTTAAAGGGATTAGGGCTGGGGCTTGGCTGGCAACAGTTGCATCAGTGTTGATAGCATCCATGTTTTCTCTATCATCAGCCACAGTGGCCCCCACTTACCTGGGCTGCATGGTAATGATTATGTATATGCAAAAGTGTAATACAATTGTGAGCTCTTACTTGTTTGCTTGCTTACTTAATGTGTAGAACTCCAGCTTTGTGGAAATTCCCTTGATCAGTATAGATTAGCAATTCATCTGTTTCCAATAATTTTTTTTTACTTCTTTTGTTTTTATATTGCCAGAATTTCTCCCAGAATCCCTCTCTCCACCCCAAGAGCCATCTCATACAACTAATAATTTTTTCCAGAAATAAAAGAAAATAAGGAAGAATAGAAAAAAAGTCACAAAAATGATCAATACATGAAAAAAGTCTGAAAATATATGCCATGTACCAGACAACTTATCTGTTGACTTATGGCTTTAAAGAGTTAGCTGGAGCATTGACACAGTAGAAAGGACATTGGATTTGGAATCAGAGGACCTGGGTTCCGTCTCTGCCACTTACTATACTGTGTGACCTTTAAAGTCACCTAACATCAGTAGGCCTCAGTGTCCTCACGTTTGAAATGAGAGTGGCCAGATGATGGCCTCAAAGGTCCCTTCTAGTTCTAAATCTATTATCATACAACTAGTATCTATCAGAGGCAGGATTTGAACTCAAACCTTCCTAACCCTAAAGCTGGCCCCCTATCCACTACCTGACAGATTCCTCTCAAGCTACTGTGATGACAGCCCTGATAGTTTCAACTTTTGCCTGCCAATTTAATTCTTTCCTTCAAAGGTCTCCTCAAAATCAGTCTCTTCCAGCAAGTCTTTCCTTGTTTCATCTATCTCCCCAAGCCTGACCTTCAGTTTTCCCAACCCCTAATTCTCAATTTGATTAGACTTTTCTGCAGTTGTGGTTATTCGAGCAGCGAGCTTGGGCAAGGTTTTCCCAAAGCTCCTCTGACAAATACCGCATACAATATTTACTTGGATTTCACAATGACAATCTGTTGAAGTCGTAACAGTGTGGTCTAGAATGTGTTCTTTTGTATCGGATCCAGAATAATGTACGCTATGTGCTCGATAAATATTAACAGATGACAAGAGAGCCAGAGAAAGGCATCTGTGCGCTTTAGGCAAAGTCAGAAAAAGTATACCCCCTGTGTTTAAAAATTGTGCTCCCTGTGAGTTTCCATCCATCAGAAATTTTAAGCTTTCTTTTTTTTCTTTAACACGTGGCAATCGACATCACAAAACAAATGTCCATGTGTCATAGGGAGTAGAATTTTCTGTTATTAAAATATGTAAATTTTTAAAAATTTTAAGTGTCCCTCATTGCATAGTCCCCCCCACCCCGGGCATACTACACCTTAGGCATCTGTTCCCTGTACCTACCCCTAGCTGCAACTCTGTCTGACAGTTTTTAATTTACCTAGGTGTCAAGTCAAATCAATATACCAGATGTTAACTCCTAGAATGTTGTAGGAGTCCTTTAGGAAGAGTAGATTAAGCATGGCACAATGAACAGAACCATAGCTAGCACAGGGCTAGCAGGCTTTTGCGCCGGAGGGCCAAGGCAAGGCTCTTCCTCTGTCTGTCTGTCTGTCGCTCACTCTCTTTCTCACCAGACTCTGATTCCATTGGTGTAGAAACCCTAAGGTCCAGAGGAATGAGTACACATGTCACTTCACCTCTCTTGGCCTCAGTTTCTTCATCCGTAAAATAAGGAAGTTGTACTAGTACTGTCTATTGCTTTGTATCCTCCACCAGCCCAAGCTGAAATGTGGTGTAACCACTGCCCTTAGACCACCCCCTCTCCCTAGGCTTCCATCACTGTGCCATACTTCTCATGGGCAACCAAGAGCCTCAGTCGTCCCCTAGCCCAAGATCAACCACCCCTTTCATCCCTTTCCCCTCTCCCACTAGCCAGGGATTCTTGCTGCTAGATATCTCTGCTTCTCTGTATCTCTCTCTTTCTGTATGTCTCACTGCCTGTCTCTTTGTGTCTGTATTAGTATATGTATTTCTCTGTGTGTGTCTCCCTGTCTCTGTCTCTGTCTCTGTCTCTCTCTCTCCACCTCGCTCCCTCCCTCTTTCTCTTCCCTCCCTCTTCCCCTTCCTATCCCCCCTCCCCCTTTCTCTGTAACTTCATGCATTGTTCCTAGTTCTGACCTCTGGGGCCAAGTACAACAGTTCTGAGAGAGCTAACATCCTGGCTCAACCTTTTCATCGAATAATTAACAAACATTTATCCTGTGCCACAAACTGAACTCACTACTTATATGACCCTGGCCAATCGCTTTGCCTTTCTGAGTCTCAGTTTCCACATTTGTAAAGTATAGCAATGGGGTACAATAAAAAGAACACTGGATTTGTAATGGTAGGGCTAGGGTTCAAATCCTCATCCTGCCACAGATTAGCCTCGTTTTGGACAAGTCACCCTCTGTTCAATGTTTTTGTCCCAAATGAAAATATTCCTATTTATGGGTCTACACTCAGCAAACTAATTTATTTTGGCTTTGAAGATTGGCCTTTTGACCACCTCTCACCCCTCATTGGCCTGTGTGTATGGCATGGACTTCAGGGAATTCACATAGCTGCTATCTTCAATGTTTACACTCTTGTAAAGATTTCAAATCCAAGAGTTTGATGTCTCAAAAGTTTGCTCCAAAAGTCATTTCTCACTTTCACGGTCATTGGAATTTTTCCACAGTGTGAGATAAATAATATTAAATCTCTGATAAACAAGCATAAAGATGGCAAGAAGAAAATTTATTTCAATACAGTCTAACTTAAGTTGAAAATGCAATCTCAACAGCTATTACACTAAATACCCATACCAAAGAGCCCACATGGTAGAGTTAAAATGCTAGAGTTGAAGTCACAAAGATGTGGGTTCAAATCTTACCACAAGTATTAGATTGTGACTGTGGGTGAGTCACTTCATCTGTTCAGACCTCAGTTTCTTCATCAGTAAAACGAGGAGTTTAGATTCCATGACTTCTAAAGACCCTTCATGCTTTAAATCTATGACCCTACTGAAAAAGGAGGGAAGAGTTCTTGGACCATATCTTTTGTTTTTAAACCAGAAAACATTAATTCCCACTTTCATTTATTTTTCGTGATCTAGTTGAGCAACTGGGAGGATTGAGATGAGTTAATCTTCCAGTAACACTACGCCTTATATCTCTAAGAAGTAAGGTGGCTTTGTTTTCCCTGCTTGCCCAAATTGTCATTTCTGGACTGCATTGATAGCTTTCCCTTTCACATGGAACTCCCTTCTTCCTCTGGCTGTTTAGTTTCCCCATCATCACTCTGAAATTCATTCATGCATGAGCCCACAGCTGAATCTCAGTTGTGTTAATGCTTCTTTTATTCTACTTAATCTTCTCTTCCCTCTCACCCACGTACAACATTTAAGGCCTCACGCATACTACCGTATTGTGGAACATCAGGGCCCTCCCTTCCACTTCACTGCAAAGGGAATTTTATCCCTCCCTTGATATCCCAACCTGGCTTTTATGCTCCATTCTAATAACACTAGTAGTATGTTTATAAGATGACATGCCTTTAATTGTTTCCCTCGCCCCAGAGATGCGTGGAGTAAGTACTCTAATGGGCTCTGTATCTTCCATCTTTTATTTTTATTGCTAATGGCCTCTCTAGTAATATAAAATGACTGATGAGCACAGTCTGGAAAAAGCAGAAAAATCGATAGTCTGTCCAGACTCCATATTAGTTAAAAGAAGGTGAAGAGCTGAGATTATTAGACAATAGAATTTCCTCTGGGCTTTCAAAAATTTGGGAGGATGTTTTTTTGCCACAAGCTGTGACCATGAGCAAAGCAGAACTTCCTATAAACGCAAGAGTGTTTGGACAAAAGATACAAATTGTTTGGGCATCGCTTACATTTCCAGGAGCTCGTCTGAACTAACCTCCAGTAGAGGGCAGTGGTATGTGTACACTCTGGGTCACTGCTCTGAGCTGAGCTCTCTAAATAGACTAAGTCCCAGCCCTTCTCTTCAAGTCCCAACAAACCATCTGACCAGAGTTTGATGTGATTGAGCAACCCCACCAGAATCAAAATAGAAAGCGTAAACTTTAGCAAACATAAGCATCACTTAAACTATTGACTTTCTGAACCATTCACTTGCTCTTAATAGTCTTAGCTCCCCTTTGATATCCAGTTTTCTGATGTAAACTCCTTGAAGGTAAGAATTGGACTTTGGACCTCCTTGCACTTGCCACAGTGTCTGGCATACAGACTCTAAAGTGAGATCATGGTCTGACCCTAAGGGGCATGTGATCACCCAACAAGAGGTTGGGAAGATGGGTCAAATTCTATCCTCCCTGAAAAAGCCAATTGCAGGGGCTTATCTCCAGCAAAACCACACCTACCCCTATCCCACACCACTCCCTAACTCTGTCCCTTCTCTCAACCATACAAGCCCCCAAGTGCCACCCTTCTTAGACAGACGTTGGTCCTCGGGACAATTAAAACTTAACTTCTACTTGGGTACCCACAGCAGCAACTGTACAAGTACCAACGGGAAAATTTTCCTCTCCCCAAGCAGACGTCTATATCTTTATGCCCTGTTTTACCTTGTGACTATAATGGGCACCCATTCCTTCAATGGTCACCACCTCTGTACTATGGAGTGGAGTACCGTCACCTGTTCCCTTTTTGTTTTAAGTGGGACAGAGTGATTCTCCCAGGATGAGAAGGCATAGGTGGGTCGGGATCTTCATCTCATTATGTCATCTTTTCCCCAAAACCCAACCTTCTTCTGGTCTTCTCTATTCCTGTAAAGGGCACCACTATCCTTGCAGTCACCCAGGCTCACAAGCTCAAAGTCAACAATAACTCCTCACTCTCTCATGTATCCAACCAATCTGTCATATCGTTTTATTTCTCCTTTCACAACATTTCTCCCTTCTGTCTCCTTCCCTCTACCCTCTCTACATCATGTGCAGACCCTCATCACCTCTCCCTTGAACTATTGCAATAGCTTCCTTATACACCTCCTTGCCTTCAGGCTCTCCCCACAGGAGCCATCCTCCACAGAGCTGCCAAAGGGATTTTCATAAAGTATGGATCTGACCCTGTCACTCACCCACTCAAACTTCATTGGCTAACTATTGACTCTACGATAAGAATCATATTTCATCTTTGTATTTATTAATATGTATTTTAGAGGCAGCTAGGTGGTACAGTAGAGTGCTGGTCATGGAATCAGGAAGACAGAGTTCAAATCTGGCCTCAGACACTTACTATGTGACCCTAGGCAAGTCACTTAACCATATTTACTTTAGTTTCCTCATCTATAAAATGAACTGGAAAAGGACATGGAAAACCACTTCAGTGTCTCTGCCAAGAAAACCCCAAATGGCAACTGAAACCTCCATTTTGATGAAGTTCATCTCTTTTTCTTTCTCTTTATCCAGTCTTCCCTTTCTTGCCTCTCGGTCTTTGTGCAACCTGTCCTGACTGCATAGAACAATATTCAACTTCTTTGACACTTTCTCAGAACATCACCCCCTTGTTAGGCAATTCCCTAAATTCAGACTTATCCTTGACTCCTCACTTTCCCTTACCCCAAGTATCAAAGCAGTTGCCAAATCTTGGCATTTCTGTCTCTACAATCTCTTACTATTTACACAGTGGCTACCTAGATTCAGGCACTCTATCCATTGTGCCACATAGAGCCCACTATTAACCCTACCTCGCAATTTACCTTGTATTTATTCACTTTATATTTACTTGTATTTGCTATTTTATATTTTTTCTGTATGTCTTTATATTATGTAGATAAGTACATATGTCTCTGGTTTTGATGTAAGCTCCTCCAAGTAGATATCGTTTTGTTCTTTTTTATTTGTATCTCCAGTGCCCAAGTACAGTTCCTGGCACGTAGTAGGAGCTTAATAAATGTTTGTTAATTGATTTTGTTCATCTCACATTATCCTCAGTTCAATGAGAGTACGGAGACTACTCCCCCTGGATTGTTTGCCCATTTCATCCCACCCATTCTTCAGCAGTTCCCAATTCCAAATTCATCCACTCTCCCTCATCCCACTTAGAAGCACAGGACTTTAGAGTTGGGAGAAACCTTAGAGAGCTTCTCATCCAAATTGCTCATTTTACAAATGAAGAAACTGAAGCCCAGGTAGATTTGGTGACTTCCCCAAGGTCATACAAGTAGTACCATAACTGTGATTCTTCTCATTGGCTGCATTTGTACAAATTATATTGATTATTGTTGTATTCTAGATTTCCTCTGATCTTAGCAACAGGATTTTAATCACAGACACTAAGTGCCTAGACCAGTGCTATACTTTAAGAAGATGTAATTGTGTTGGTATGGTTACTCCCTCTACTGATGCAAATTTGCAGTACCTCTATAGGTGGTCTTTGAAAGTTTCTGTGGCCAAAAGAGTCATCACCCTTTGGTCAGCCTGGTGCCGACTCTCTCTGAAACTGGAGGGGCTGACCTTCACCAAACACACACACCATCCATCACTGAGTCCACATTTGAAGTCTTTCCAATGTGGTGGAACTTGACAGTTTATTCTTCACTCAGGGATGTGAACTTCTGAGAAATTATTGAATTTTCAGTGTGAGCACATACTCCTCAGGAATTATCAAATATTACAAATTAGGGCTTGATTTATTGTTTTGTTTATTTTCTGGACCCAAGAAAGTGATGAAGAAAATGTTGGCAATTCAGATTAAACTTGAAAATGTGTCAAGTAAGTTATTTTTCAGAGATCCTGTTGTTAAATATTTACCACAATACCCCTTGCTTCACTTGTATAGTCTCTGAGGATGTAGGGTCATCTTAATACTATGGTGAGACAACCAAGGAGAATTTTATTAAGTAAGAATTCTTCATACTGACTTTATAGATAACTGACATTTGCAAGGGCAGGATTAGGAAGCATCACCAATTTTTACATTTGTGAAAAATTTAATAGCCTTATGAGGTAATGGCTCCTTGAACTGGTGGGGGCAAAAGGCATTAAATTAGGCAATAATCATAACTGTCTTTCCATTTTCTTTTGCCAGCGTGCCAACGAAAAAGATTAATCCAGAAAATTTAGCGGAGAGCGTAGGAGCAGTGTGCAAAATGCATGGGATTGGTATTCAGAGGACCTGGGTTCAAATGCCATTCTGCTTCTCATTACCCATGTGACTTTGGACTCTTGGTCCATTCAAGAAGCATATATTAAGCACCCGATGTGTACCAGGCATTGTGCAAGAGATACAAAATCAAAAAAAAATTTCTTCTCGGAGCCCCTATATTATAGCAAGCAGAAATAATATGTATACAAATAAATAAATAAAGATAATAGAAGTAAATTTAAATTAACTGGAAGGGGGAACTAAACTGGGGAGATCAGGAAAGCCCTCTTGCAGGGAGTGGCTCCTGAGCTAATCCTTGAAGAAGACTAGAGATTCCGTGGGGCAGAGGGGATAATGAGAGCATTTTAGGCAAAGAAAACAATCTGTAAATAATCATAGGAGTGGGAAAAGGAATGTTAAGTACAGGAAACAGTTAAGTAGGCCAATTTGATTGAAACATAGATTATGTGAAAGGAAATAATGTGAAATCATTCTAGGAAGATACTTTAAAACTAGATTGTAAGGATTTTAAGTGCTAAATAGAAGGGTTGATTATTTATCTTTGAGGTAATGGGGAGCCACAAATGCTTCTTGAGAAAG
Source organism: Phalanger gymnotis (assembly GCA_028646595.1). Taxonomy (NCBI): domain Eukaryota; kingdom Metazoa; phylum Chordata; class Mammalia; order Diprotodontia; family Phalangeridae; genus Phalanger; species Phalanger gymnotis. The sequence goes on along the minus strand of JAQQSZ010012611.1, from coordinate 1,386 downwards.
AGAGTGGCAGAGTCATGCCTGTATACTATAATTCAGTAGCTGTATGGAGGATGGATTAGAAAAGAAAGAGCCCAGTTAAGATGTTAATGGAATAGTCCAGGTAGGAAGTGATGGGGTTCTTAACTAGAATGATTGTTCTATGAGTGGAGAGAATGGGACGGGCATAAGGGATGTTGTGGACGTAGAACTGATAGGACAATTACTTACTGAATTCATATATAGTCAAGGGTAAGGAAAAATGAAGAGTAAAGGATGATATTATGTTGTGGATTTCGGTGATTAGAAGGATGATGCTCTTAACAAGATTGGGTCGGTTCAGGGGCAAAGATGACACTTCCTAATTTTGGATTTAAATTGAGGTACTTAGAGAACATCCATATAAAAATATACAGCAGCAGTTGGTGATACAGTACTGGAGCTCTCAGGAAAGACAAGATCTAAAATTCGTAGACTTGAAAATCCTGTACATAGAAGTAATCATTGAAGGTATTAGGATTATCAAATGAGAGCAAAGAGAGGAAAATCGGTGGCTCAAGATACAGTTCTGAGATAATGCCTGCATAAAGGCTGACCCCAGGCCTCCCTTTCCTCATCTGTAAATTAAGGAAGTTGGATTATGTGATCTCTAAAGTCCTTTCCAACTCTCACCTGTCAGTATGCTTCCCCTCCTTTCATGACATTTGAAGTTGAGCTCAGCATGCCTCTTGGCTGATATACCCTCACAGCTCATTAACTTATTTAGTATTAATTTAACTTCTAAGTGATTTAATTTCCAGAATTGATCCCTTCATTTCCAAGTCAGAAAGCACAAATATATTATATTCAAATATCACAATCTAGTTTTTTTCTCTTTTAAAAATGCATTGGTATCTTTTGTTTTTATTCCACCTTTATTTCCCAATATATTCTTTCTCCTCCCTTTATAAGAAAAAAATAAAAAAGAAGAGAAAAAAGCATTTCAGTAAAACTAACCAACACATCAATCAAATCCAACAATATTTATTATGTTCTACCTTGCTTCTCTACCTTTGCAAATAATGGAAAGAGGTGTATTCTCATACCGCTACATTAGGACCAATGCATATTACACTATTTTCACTTTTTTTGTATTTGGTTTATTTTGTTAAATATTTTCCAATTATTATTTTTCAACATTTATCTTTAAAAATTTTGAGTTCCAAATTCTCTCCTCCTCTCCCACCTTTCCCCCACTCATTGAGAAGGCAAGCAATGTGAAATCAATTGTACATGTGAGATCATGGAAAATATATTTCCATATTAGCTTTTTTAAAGAAAAAAAAGTAAAATAAGGTCAAAAAGTATGCTTCAATTTATACTTAAGAGTTCATCAGTTCTCTCTCTGAAGGTAGATCACACTTTTTTTTT
>JAQQSZ010012610.1:0-11968 GCA_028646595.1 Phalanger gymnotis | reverse complement strand
TCTCTCTCTCTCTCTCTCTCTATATATATATATATATATATATATATATATATTCCCTTCAGCTACCCTAATACTGACGTCTCATGAATTATACATATCATCTTTCCATGTAGGAATGTAAAAAAACAGTTCAACTTTAGTAAGTCACTTATGATTTCTATTTCTTGTTTCATGCTTCTCTTGATTCTTGTGTTTGAAAGTCAAATTTTCTATTCAGCTCTGGTCTTTTCACTGAGAAAGCTTGAAAGTCCTCTATTTTATTGAAAGTCTATATTTTGCCTTGGAGCATGATACTCAGTTTTCCTGAGTAGGTAATTCTTGGCTTTAATCCTACCTCCATTGACCTCTGGAATATCATATTCCAAGCCCTTCAGTCCCTTAACGTAGAAGCTGCTAGATCTTGTGTTATTCTGGTTGTGTTTCCACAACACTCAAATTGTTTCTTTCTGGCTGCTTGCAGTATTTTCTCCTTGACCTGGGAGCTCTGGAATTTGGCAACAATATTCCTAGGAGTTTTCTTTTTGGTCTCTATTTGAGGAAGTGATCTGTGAATTCTTTCAATCTCTATTTTACCCTCTGGCTTTAGAATATCAGGACAGTTCTTCTTGATAATTTCTTGAAAGATGATGTCTAGGCTCTTTTTTTGATCATGGCTTTCAAGGAGTCCAATAATTTTTAAATTATCTCTCCTGGATCTATTTTCCAGGTCAGTGGTTTTCCAATGAGATAGTTCACATTGTCTTCCATTTTTTCATCCCTTTTGTTCCGTTTTATAATATCTTAATTTCTCACAAAATAACTAGCTTCCACTTGTTCCAATCTAACTTTTAAGGTAGTATTTTCTTCAGTGGACTTTTGGACCTCCTTTTCCATCTGGCTAATTCTGCCTTTCAAAGCATTCTTCTCCTCATTGGCTTTTTGGAGCTCTTTTGCCACTTGAGTTAGCTTATTTTTAAGGTGTTATTTTCTTCAGTATTTTTTTGGGTTTCCTTAAGCAAGTCATTGACTTGTTTTTCATGCTTTTCTCACATCACTCTCATTTGTCTTCCCAATTTTTCCTCTACTTCTCTAACTTGCTTTTCCAAATCGTTTTTGAGCTCTTCTATGGCCTGAGACTAATCCATGTTTTTCTTGGAGGCTTTTGATGTAGGCTCTTTGATTTTATTGACTTCTTCTGGCTGCATGTTTTGGTCTTCTTTGTCACCAAAGAAAGATTCCAAAGTCTGAGTCTGAATCTGAGTCCATTTTTGCTGCCTGGCCACGTTCCCAGCCAACTACTTGCCCCTTGAGTTTTTCACAGTGGTATGACTGCTTGTAGAGTAGAGAGTACTTTGTCCCTAGCTTGAAGGGCTGCACTGTTGTTTTCAGAGATATTTCTACACAGCAAGCTCTGCCACACCAGTGCTCTTCCTCCCCCAAGAACCACCAACCTGGATCGTGACTCAGATCTTAAGCAGTCTGTGCACTCCTGCTCTGATCAGCCACTTAAATCCTCCCACCAGGTGGGCCTGGTGCTGGAAGCAACTGCAGCTGTAGTTCTGTCCTCAGAGCTGCACCACCTCCACCGCCTCCAGGGTGGTGGCCTAACCTTGAACTCTTTTCACTCTGTCCCCGCAGGTTTTCCCACTAACCTTCTCTGTTGTCTTTGGTGTTTGTGGGTTGAGAAGTCTGGTAACTGCCACAACTCACTGAATCAGGGCTCTAGGGCCTGTCTGCCTGGCTCTGGCTCTGGTCGGTCCTGGTGCAGCCCACACTGGCTCTGCTCTGTCTGGCTCCCAGCTCTGGGGGATAGACCCTTCCCCACTACCATCCAGGCTTTGCTGGGCTGGAGCCCTGCTTCCCTCTGCTATTTTGTGGGTTCTGCAGCTCTAGAATTTGTTCAAAGCCATTTTTATAGGTTTTTGTAGGGACCTGGTGGGGAGCTCACTCAAGTCCCTGCTTTCCAGCCGCCATCTTTGCTCCACCCCCCACTTTAAGGTTTTCAAAGTAACTTCCTGTATATTATCTCATTTGAGAGGAACCTAAAAAATCTCAAGTCAGACCCACTGATTTTCCACTGCAGGATAGGAGGCTCTCCATTTCCCACATTTGTTAAAATTACTATACTGCCATCCTCTGCCTTGAGGTACTACTGAAACACAATGTAATGGAAAGTGTACTTTACTGGGACCACGACATCTGTGCTCAAAGCCTCTCATTAGCCAAATGACCTTCATCAAGGCACTAGGTTTCTGGTCCTCAATTTCCTCCTCTGATCAATGAGGGAGTTGAGTTAGTTGTCTTCTAGCTCTGACATTTAGCAGTTGTGGTGTGTAATGGAATACTATTGCTCTATAGGATACTATAAGCAGGCAAATCTCAGAAAAACCTGGAAAGACCTGCATGAACTGGTGCTGAGTGAAGTGAGCAGAACCAGGAGAACATTGTATATAGTCACAGTGACACTGTGCAATGATCGACTATGGTAGATTGAGCTCTTCTCAGCAATGCAATGATCCAAGACAATTATGAAAGACTCATAATGGAAAGTGTTATCCACATCCAGAGAAAGAACTGGAGTTTGAATGCAGATTGAAGCCTACTGTTTTTGCTTTCTTTTTTTCCCTTTTGGTCTGTTTCTTCTTTTACAACATGACTAATATGGAAATACATTTTACATGATCGCACATGTATAACCTATATCAGATTTCTTGCCCTCTTGGAGAGGGAGGAGAGAGAGGGCAGGAGGGAGAAAAGTTTGTAGCTCAAAATCTTATAGAAAATGAACGTTGAAAATTGTCTTTACATGTAATTGGAAAAAATAAAATACTATTTTAAAAATAAAAATAATGTTCATGAACCCTAGGTTAACGGTCCTTGATAGGGAATAAGAGATAGATCTCTGAACTAGCGAGTGACCATATATGAGAGATATTATTATGGAGGCAGAAATGACAGGACATGGGATGGATGGAGGCAGAAGAATGAATGACTCAGGTTCTGATCCTGGGTGCCCAGGTGACCATTAATAGAAATGGAGAATTTAGGGGAAGGCTTAGGTTTATGGGGAAAGATAAAGAGTTTCTATGGAATTGTAAAGCATAAAAACATCTAAGAGATTCATGTGTGGAAATTAATAAGGGATTGTAAGTTAGCCTGTGACTATTGTACAGCCCTGATAGCCAATATTTTTTTCTCAAATCTCTTCAGGCTCTAAATCTTTCAATTCCTGTGGTTTTGCCCAGGCTCTTAATTTAAAAAAAGATAAAGTAAAAAAGAAGACACCTGAAGGGCAGCTAAATGATGCAGTGGAGAGAGCACCAACCCTGGAGTCAAGAGAATCTGAATTCAAATCTGGGCAAGTCGCTTAATCCCATTCTCTTCCCCCCTATCCCTGAAAAAGACACTTGAGGTCCATAGAGGTCCAGGATTTACCTAAGTCTTGCCCATGAAATTTATTTTGGGTAGTTCTTTGATATCTTTTTGCTTTCTGTCCCCTTCTTAGCTCCAGTGAGCACTTGGGCACTAGCCTACCACGCCTCAATCTTCCAGGGTAGAAAGTGTGTGAGAAACTCATTCACCCTAATGGGTTAGGGATGCAATGTGCTACCATTCATAAGGGTTTTTTGTTTGTTTGTTTTTTTCACTTTAAAAGACTGTTCTGCTTGGCATAAAGAGCTATTCAAATTCAAACACAACTCTTATTTTCTATCCTAGTCTTACAGGTCTCCATGTACTCCAACCAAACCATATTAATCTCTGTCCCCTGAGTGTGTCTTGTAATTTCCCACCTATGTGCCTCTGTTCACATTGTCCACTGTGTCTGGAAAGCTTTTCCTTCTTTGCATTCTGAATTCATGCCCGTTGGGATCATCCCAAATTCCATCTCCTTCCTCTATGAAGTCTTCTCTGATTGACCGTCACCCTGTCTTCACATAGTATTTTATTTCCCTTCTCTAATGCATTTTATATGTAATAAATATTACCATCATCTGCATAGGTTTCAAGCACTTTAATAGACCCTAAGCTCAGTGGGAACTGGGTCTGTATTTTATCTAAACTTTATATCTTTTCCAGAACCAAGTATAGTGATTTGAAAACATTAAGTGCTTAATAAATGTTTGTTATTATTGTGTTAAAGAAGGTCATAGGAACAGGGCAATGCTTCACTCAGTTGGAGAATATGTCTCATGCTAGGATTTCAGGCATCAGAGGAATGGCTAGTTTTGCATGGAGTTGCCTCCCTAGCACTTTCAAAATTATGTAATGGAGGCAACCACCCACAGTGGCTATATTGTATGAAGGAGAGATGGTATAAACATGGTATAGGGAAACAAAAGGGCACCTAGATGGCACCTTGGACAGCATGCAATGTCTGAAGACAGGAAAACTAGTCTTGATGAGTTCAAAAACGGCCTCAGACACTTTCTAGCTGTGGGACCCCCAGTCAAGCCCCTTAACCCTGTTTGCCTCAGTTTCCTCATCTGTAAAATGAGCTGGGGAAGGAAATGGCAAACTACTCCAGTATCTCTGCCATGAAAACTCCAAATGGAATCAAAGTCAGATATGAGTGAAAAGTGACTGAAATGGAAACCATAACCACGGCTTATATTTATACACCTCCTTAGCTTTTACAAAATTCTTCCTCTCATAGACCCTGTGGTAGCTGGTCTGACTATTATCACCTCCATTTTACAGATGAGAAACCTCAGGACAAGAGAGGTTAAGAAACTTGCCCAGGAACACTAAGGGAGTAATTGTCAGAACAAGGTTTTCTTGATTCCTTTTTTTTCCCCCGTCCACCACACTGCTCTGCCCCTCATGATCTGGGAACTTGGATTCTTGGTTCTCCTGGATCTACTCAGTCTCCAGGAGGTGAGATGAGTGTGCTTTGGCTGGTATTTGGGTTTATCCTGAATAGTTTCCCACCATTTAAAACACCTGCTTAGGTAGCTTTTCTGTTAGTCAAAGTCGCCTTCTGGCCTCACTTATCAGGGGCGCCAGGGCTGCGTCTCCCTAGTCTCATGACCCCTGTTTATTAGATCCGGCATCCTGTTTGCAACTGAAACCTATCTGCAGCCAGTAGCTCATTCTGTCCATTTTCCTCTCCAAGACAGGAAAAACAAGTCCCGTGAGGTCCCCCTGCCTTTCAGGAATGTGTGCCGCTGGCCCAGGGCTCACCTCAAAGTGAACTTCTAATAGACTGTCCATTGTGAGAACCAGGGAGAAGAAAGGGGAGGCTCAAATGGCCAACATAATGTGGAGCCGATCATTCGTGCACCACCATAGTGGAGCCCCTGCCAGCCGGGAGCTCAGGAGTTTCTGTGCCAGCAACCTTACATAAGAAGTGGTTTGGCATTTCAAGTTAGAATCAGAGAATCTTAGGCTTGGAAGGAGCTTAGAGATATTCGGATCAAAGCTCTGATCCTAAGAAACGAATCTCTTCTTCAGTGTCCTTGCCAGGACTCATTCAGCCTGCTTCCTACAACCTGCCACCTGCAGTCCGGAGCCTAACAGTGAGGGACGGTTCTGCTCCATAGTTCTCCATGTTCCTTGCACATGACAGACACTCCATCTCCTGACTCCAGGCATTTTCACAGGCTATCCCCCATGCTTGGAATAGCCTCCCTCCTAATCTCTGCCTCCTGGCTTCCTTCAAGTTACAGAGAAAACCTCACCAGCAGGAAGCTTTTCTCAATCTCTTAATACAAGTGCCTTCCCTCTGCAATTACCTTAAATACATACACATATACACACATATGTATATATATACACACATAGATATATACACATATGTATACGCACATATATGTATATATACACACATGTGTTTTAAACACATACACATACGTGTGTATATATACACACATATATACATATATATACGTATGTGTATGTGTATATATATATGTATAAGTATATATATAAGTAGATAGTGTAAAGTTGTGTTCAAGTTGTTTCCTCCATTAGACTGCAAACTCTCAGAGAACAGAGATATTTCTTGCTTTTCTCTGAATCCCCAGTGCTTACTTTGGCATCTAGGTAGGTGGTGCAGGGGATAGAACATTGGGCCTATAATTAAAAAGACTTAAGTTCAAATCCAGCCTTAGACATGTATTAGCAGTGTGACCCTGAGCAAGTGACTTTACTTTTGTCTGCCTCATCTGTAAAATGTTGTACCTACATCCCAGGGTTGTTGTGAGGATAAAATGAAATAATATTTGTAAAGTACTTTGTGAACCTTAAAGAGCCATATGAAATTAACTATTATTATTGTTAATGCCTGGCACATAATAGGACCTTAATAAGTTCTTGTCGATTTGGCTTTACTTGCATTCCTTCATTTGAGTCTCGCAGCAACCCTGGGAGGTCGGTACTGCAAGCATTGCTATCCTCATTTTTTAGGATAAGGAAACTGAGGCATAGCAAAGTTACATGACAGCTGGTATGCGTCAGCTGTAGAGTTGTGCCCTGGTCTTCTGACCCCAAGTGCAGCACTCGCCCACTCATCCATCTCGTTCTCTCTGTGTGCAAGAGGATGCACAAGGTAAAACACAAGGTAGGGATCGGGACAGCCTTCCCCCCAGCCCCTCAGTACTAGGTTTTACTGTGACACTGACTAGCTTAGTGAGCTTGGCATGTCTATGAGCTTCAAGTTCTGATACAATGGTGGCCAGTGCACGGGAATCCAGATTTAGAGCTAGAAAATATGTTAGAAAAAAGTCATGTATTGCCCCCTCTCAGTTTGCAGAAGAGGAAACTCAATGGCCCAGGGATGTTTTATGACTTGCTTGAGCTCAGCCAAGATCTGAACTCAGGTCCTCAGACTTCAAAGCCAGTGTTCTTTCCGTTACACCTCAGACTCATGAGGTCTGAAATACTCTAGCTCTGAAATTATAGGATTCTTATGTTATCTACCAATAGTTAACGATGTGATGTTTGAGATGGTATGTATTTGCAGAGTGAGTCCACTTCTTAAATCGATCCTGTGTTAACTCTGAAAGTCTTAGGCACCAAGGCAATGAAAGAAACTCTAACTGTGCAAGGCAGGAAACATATTCTAATCTCGTCTCCATGGCTCCCATTTCTATGGGATGTTGTCCCTAACAAATTCCCTCACCTCTTTGTAGTTGTTTCCAGCTAGGTGATCAAGGCAGATACACGGATGTGCATGGGATGGTAGGTCCAGGATTTAAGCCAGATGGGGTCCCCATCTTCCTTTTTCATCTGGGTACAGGCGGGGAATTTGTATAGGGTTGACGTCATCTAGCCTAGCCTGGAATCTCATTCTCCAGAAGAATTGGCTCCAATCTTGGGAAAATGCTCTTTGTCACGGGGAGCAGGGGATGACAAGTGGAGAGAATGACTAAATGAAGGAGCTTCTTCCCTGTTGTCAGGGGTCCCTCATAGGACCAAGGCAGATTCCAGTGTGGCAGGCATGCCACATTCAAATGACTACATCCTATTTCTGGGCTCTGGTATAAATAATCAAGAGCATAGTGCATTATAAATGATGCAGTGTATTCATACAGCATTATACATGGAAATATCATTCTGTAAAATATAGAAATGATGGGCTCTTGGCCAGGCATAGAGTGCACCTGGCAAAGGCTGGGTAAGAATATATTTGACTGGAGTCTTGCAAATCTAACCAAAAAAACTTTAAACTGAAAAGGAAAGGGAGGAGGACAGATGCCTGCATCTATCCAAGTTAGGTACTCTAGCTGCGGTGTACAGAGAGGAATAGTAGTAGAGATGCCCAGGAATTCATAGTAGACAAAAATATAAGAAAAGAGCCAGTAATTCAATCAATAGACTGAGACTTCTATCGAGAAACGCACAAGGTGTTAGTGAACTAGAAGATTTCCATTAAAGACAGAGAAGTAAGAGGTTTTAGGCAAGCACAGCTTCCCTAAGAAATTCCCCAGCGAGGTTTTAGAAAGGTGTCCAATGAAGCAATGACCAAGGAAACCAAAAGGTGACAACAGAAGCACCTGTGTCGGCCCGCCCAAGAAGATGGTCAGAATCCTAAGTCAGCATGGTCCTCTGTAAAAAGCACCTGTAACCAGCAGGTTTCAAGTCTCTGTCATGGCTTATTGGAGCTGTAATAGGATACAAAATCAATCAACCAATCAAGCATTCATTGTGCAGCTAAGTGGTACAGTGGGTAGAGTGCCTAGACTTGGAATCAGGAAGACCTGAGTTCAAATCTGGCTGCAAACACTTACTAGGTATGTGACCCTGCTTGCCTCAGTTTCCTCATCTGTAAAATGGGGATAATAACAGCACCTACATCCAAGGGTGTTGTGAGGATAAAATGAGATGGAATTTTTAAAAATTTTGTCTTTTCCAAGTTCTCTCCCTCCAACCCCTCCCACCCATTAAGAAGGCAAGCAATGAGATACCCATGATACATGTGAAGTTATGCAAAACATATTCTTATATTAGGCACATTGCAAAAAGGCAAGAAAAATATAGAAAGTGAAAAACAATATGCTTCAATCTATACTCAGCATTCACTAGTATGAGATAATAATTGTACAGTGCTTAGCACAGAGCCCAGCACATAGTAAGCGCTATTTCAAAGGTATTACTGTTGTTGTCATTAGGCATCTCCTATGTGCTAGACACTGTGTTAGGTGCTGGGGATCAAAGCACCAAGAATGAAACACACTTCTAGTTATGCTAAGCTTACATTATAATGAAGAAACAGTTATGTATAAAAACACATACAACATCAATATAAAGTTAATGAATATGACATTTATGCAGAGTATTTAAATGTAAGGTAGTTTGAGAAAAAGCACTAGTATTTAGGGGGATTAAGAAAGGTTTCATGCATAAGATGGTATCTGAGCTGCGTCTTTTTTTTTTGGAGGGGGAGGGCAGGGCAATTGGGGTTAAGTGACTTGCCCAAGGTCACGCAACTAGTAAGTGTGTCGAGTGTCTGAGGTCAAATTTGAACTCAGGTTCTCCTGACTCCGGTGCCCTACTCATTGCACCTCCTAGCTGCCCCTGAACTGCATCTTAAAGGAGCGGGACTCTATGAGAAGGAGAAATTCCCATCCTGGGAAATGGCCAGTGCAAAGACAGGGAGGTAGGAGGTGACGTGTTGTGAAGAGGGAATGAGAGAAAGTCACTTTGGCTAGATCACAGAATCCTGGAAGGAAAGGAATGTCCAATGAGGCTGGGAAGGGTGGGTTGGGGGCTTGAAAAACTAAACCATGTTTATAATTTATTCTAGAGGCAATAAGAAACCCTTGAATTTGGTTGAGTAGGGGAATCATGTGGTCAGATCTGCATGTAAAGAAAATGACTTTGGCAGCAGTGTGTGGAATCAACTGTAGTGAGGAGAGACCGGAGGCAAGCAGACAAATTAGTGGTTGTTGAAATAATCTATGTTTTGAAATAAGGTAATAACTGTGAGTGGAAGGAAACCTGCTGTCAGTAAGTTACTCTTCAAGGAGGTAGAGATAGTTTCACCTCAGGTAGTGTGTATATTCCTATTTCTACAACAGTCCTGAATCCAGCATGTTTGGCAGGGGACTGGGAAGTGGACAGGTACGATGTCCAGGAAACTCGTGTGTTTGTTTCAGGGAACTTCCAGGGGGCTTGAAGCTAGTATGTTCTCTGATATTCAATGGATACCCCAAAGGATCAAGAAGAGAGGAGGCAAAGACATCTTATGGCAGTTGATAGAGTGCTGGGCCTGGATTCAGGAAGATCTGAGTCCAAATTTGGCCTTAAAGTCTCCCTAGCCATATGACCCTGAGTAAATCACTTAACCTCTGTTTGCCTCAGTTTCCTCAACTATAAAATTAAGATAATAATAGCACCATCGAACAGTTTGGGTCAGGCCAGGAACATAGTGGAGCACTCTAACACCCAGACAGAGGCTAAGTAGACAGTAGACAAGTAGACAAATAGGATAAGTAGAAGTTCCAAATCAGGGCACCACCAGAGTCATGCCAGGACATTATGATGGGAACATATGCCAATTGGCAGCTTTGTCACCTACTACTCAGTTCAAGGTCACAGATCTGGGCAGACTGAGAAGGAGACATGAGTAAGTGGAAGTTCAAACACAGTGGTATAGGTCTGACTCCAAGTACAGAGTAGGGCCTGACTTCCAGCATCTAGTCCAGGTTTCAGAGGAATGGCTAAGCCAGGAGCCCCAGAACAAAGGGGAACATATAATTCAACTACTCTAAACCAACAGAGTTTTCCAGCTGGCTAATAGGGGTGGAATTCGGCAAGAATCTACTCTTGTACAGGCCCAAACCCAGGTCAAAAACTTGGAGAGCTCAGACCAAGGAGAATTGGACTTGACCCTTTTGGAAGCATTGAAAACAGGCAGATCTGGTTTACCTCTGGGATCCTGGAGTAACACAACTCTCAATACCTCAAGAAAGCAGCAATAGGACCAACTAGGCATTCCCTCAAGAAATGTGGCAAAGCCTGGTCCTAACATCAAGTCTGAAGCAAGGAAGTTGGCTGGAATAATGGACAAATAAAAAAAGAACACCACAATGAGCTAATTATGGTGGCAGGGAAAGCTTAAGACACAAACACAAAAGAAGAGAATGACTCCAAAACCTCTACAAGCAATGAAAAATGCAGCTTGGGCACAAACTCAACTAGAATTCTTAGAAAAGATAAAGCAAGAATTAAAAAAGAAGTTTTAAAATGTTTTTTACAAGTATAATGAGAGCACTTGAGGAAAAAATGGAAAAGAAATGAGAGCTATGGAAAAAAGAATTTGAAAGGGATTAGCAGCTTGGCACAAGAGGCAAAAAACCTCATCCAAGTAACAAACTCCCTGAGAATTCAAATAGACCAATAGAAGAGAACGACTTCATGAGGCAACGAGATATATTAAAACAAAGTCAAAAGACTGAAAGAATTGAAGAAATGTAAAATACAGCAAAAAAAAAAAACTGGTCTAGAAAAAAAGATCAAGGAGAAGCATTTAAAAATCATTGGACATGAAAACATGACCAAAAAAGAGCCTAGACATCAAATTTCAAGAAATTTTAAAATAAAACTATCCAGATCTCTTAGTACTGGAGGGCAAAGTAGAAATAAAAAGAATCCACTGCTCACCTCCAAATTGCAAACTCCCAGGAACATTATAGTCAAAATCCAGAGCTTCTAGGTCAAAGAAAAAATACCACAAGCAGCTAGAAAGGAGAATTCAAATACTAAGCAGCCCCCACTATAAAGGAGGAGAGAACGTGGAATATGATGTTCTAGAAGACAAAGGATTTGGGGCTTACAGTCAAAAACAACTCATCCGGAAAAAAGTATGATGGTACAGGGTGGGGAAATGGCCCTTCAATGAAAGGACTTTTAAGCATTCCTGATAAAAAGACCAAAGCTGCAGAAAAACACAGGAATGAAGAGAAACACAAAAAGGTAAACATGAATGAACAGTGAAAAAGGACCAAACGAATAAACTGCTTACATTCAAACTGGGGGAGAAGATGCGTGTGTCTCTCTGAACCCTATCATCATCAGAGTTCATAGAGGGACTTCAATTAGACAAAGCCTGGGATCTTAAGAATGGAAAGAGAGAGGAAGAAGAATACATTGGGGGTGGGGGGCAGGGGGGAGGGGGCAGGGGAAAGAAAGGTTAGGAAACATTATATAATTAGGGTACGCAAGTAGACATCTATATAAACACGGAGATGGGAATCAGACTACAACCCGACGTGCTACTTACTCAACCCCTGATAGAGAGGTGAAAGACTTAGAGGGACATTTTTTTAAATGGATAATATAGAAATTTGCATTGACTATACATGTTTGTAATCAGGTTTGTTTTTCTTATACTCTCAATTGGGAGGGTGGATATAGATTACAAAAACAAATAAAACATTTTAAAAAAGAAAAAATAGAATCAGATGATAGTTAAAGTATGAAGAATCCACCAATTGCCTCCTTAAAAGAAAGGAAAAAAGAAATATTTTAAAAGAAAGCCGAGAGGGGG
>JAQQSZ010012609.1:0-11969 GCA_028646595.1 Phalanger gymnotis | reverse complement strand
CTTTTTGGAGCTCTTTTGCCATTTGAGTTAGTCTATTTTTTAAGGTACTGTTTTCTTCAGTATATTTTTGGGTCTCCTTTAGCAAGTCATTGACTTGTTTTTCATGGTTTTCTCACATCCTTCTCATTTGGGAAATAGGACTCAATGGCTTTTACCAAAACCGTAAACTAAGGTTCGAGGATAAGTTAGAGGTTGTAATCAATGAAAAAAGCATTTATCAAGCATTTATTATGTGCCAGGTCCTGTGCTAGGTACCAGGGACATAAAAACAAAAATGAAAAAATCTCTCCCCTCAAGGAGCTTAACGTTGAATGGTGTAAATGACTTGAAGTCAAAGAACTAGGTTCAAAGCTGGACCTACGCTACCTGTGTGATCTTGAGTCAGACTTTCTTTCTTAGACCTCAATTAAAAAATAAGAGTTTTTTTTTAAATTACTGTCGCTTCCCAATGGGCTCTCTCCCTAGTAGCACCTGTTCTTGTAGCCAAGAATTATAGGCAAGCAAAACATATCAAAATGTCTGCCACATAAGCCTTATTCTGCACCTATTGTCTGTAGCTTGTCTGTGAAAGAGAGAGTGAGTGTGCTTCACCATCTGACCTCAGTTTTCCTTGTCTAGTCCATGATGGGGCTGGACTAGATGATCTTAAATGTTTTATCCAGCTCTAGTGTTCTGTAGTTTGGTGGTTCCAGGATTGACTTTTAACCAGTTTTGGGAAAATAGCTTTGTTGGGAGCAATTCAGAAGGCAGTATTTTCAAAGAAGACTCCAAAGATAGGTTCAGTTGTGACAGATTATAACTCTGCCAAGAAACAGCCCTGGAAACTACTTTCCTAATACCAGCTAGAGATTCTGGTGCTAAAATAATTTCCCTGGTGCTATTTTGGAAATTAAAAATACCCAGATTCATTACATTGGGATTCAGATTCTGCTTAGCCTGTTTAGCTAAGTTTTTCTGTTTTAGGAGGGAAGATATAAAATACAATTTGTACATAGAGTTGAAAGACTCAGGTTTGAAAATTCAGTACCCCTTTGAAGGACTGTAAAATAAGCTATGTATTGTGTATTATTTAGTAAGACAATTAGAGAGTCCTTGCCAGGTTGTATTAGGGGAAGATGGCAGAGTAGATATCATTTGATCTTACCTAGCCTCAAAACCCAGTGCGGGGATTTGAGAAAAGGCTTAGGAAGTCCTCTCCCTTATTTTAAAGGTGAAGGAACTGAGATCTGGAGAGGTAACGGGACTTCATCAAATTTACACAGGTAGTATGTGGCAGAATAAGGATTTGAATTCAAATCTTCAGACCCCAAATCCAGTATTTTTTCCCTCCCATACCATATTTCTGACAATGGTAGAAGAGCAATCTATGTATTAAAAATATAATGAGGACTAAGCTTCTTTGGGTCACACATATATGTGTACATGTCTAGCAAGGCTCTGAGCTCATTCTACCAACCATTCTCAGACTAGCAGCCCTGGAGATGCTACATATGATGAACACTATGATATTTCCCCTTTTACTCTCAAATGAGTAAGTGAGGAAAATGGTGATTCCACCCTAAATTATGCATATTGGGGCAGATAAGTGGGACAAACTTGGAAGAGAAAGGAAAAGAAGACCCTATAGGAGAAGATTAGTGACAAGATCTTATTAAAGTTTAAGAAAACTCCAGAGATTTATCCTAGACTAGCCTAAGAAATTTGTAGGCCAATTGGCTATGTTATGGAATTATGCAAAACAGTAGAAAGTTTGCAGTAGGGCAGGGAAGAAAGAGCTATATCTAATATATATATATACATATATATGTATTTATACATATGGGACTAATGGTTGCTTATTCAAAGTTATGTTTTGTTTTTCTCTTTTAAATTAAGCTTTCGTTTTCAATATTGTGGGTTGTATATTTGCAAATAGGGAATGGTTTGTCATCAATACATGGCAGGTGAGGGTGAGGTGGGGAGAAGGAGCAGGTTCCATGCATTCTTGTTCCTAAGTTTCCCAAATGGGGGCTTTGATCCCAGAGGTCGATGAGATTTCCCAAAGTTTACATGGACCCTTCAGGTCATAAAATTGTCTCTGACACAAAGGTTATGTACATACATGCGAACATGTACACACATTGGAGAGAGGTAATTGATTGCTATTGGGAGAACACACTAGGCAGGGGGTCATATTATAAAGATGACCTCAGACCTTCAGTGTTACTCTTATAAATCTGAAGGGAGGAACAGCAGTATATGTATGTATGCCTATATTGTGTACGTGCATGTATATAACCATGACACACACATATATGACATGTACACACATAGAGTGTAACATGTATATAGACACAATATATGTATGTACACATATAAAGCATACATATGTACATGCATACAAATAGGCAATATGTATACTTCTATACACACACACAGCACACATACATATGTGCCACTGTGCACACATATGGAGTATGTGTGCACACAACACAATACACATGTATGTAACTCTTGTGTTAGAGACAATCTAATGACCTGAAGGGCCCAAGTAAAGTATAGTGTGTATGTATATATATTGTGTATATAATGCGTGCACATATATGTGGGTATATGTATACATGTTTATATGTACACATGTGATACATATACATCTGTCAAAAGCTATAGACAAATAGGAAAAGGCTAGAGGAATATGAAAGAAGAGTTGTCCTATAGAAGAGGGACGGGATTTATTCTGTATGGCCTTAGAGGGCTGAATGAGTGGAAAATTAAGAGAATAGATGGCAGTTCCATACAAGGAAGAACTTGTCTGCAGTTAGTGGTATCTAGAAAATTGAATAATAGTAGCTAATGCTTTTATTGTATTTTAAAGCTTGCATGCTACTTTACATATATCGGTATCTCATTTTTTTTCTTGCAATAACTCTAAGAAATAAGTACTTTCATCATCTCCATTTACAGACGAAGAAACGGAAGCAGGCAGAGATTCAGTGACTTGCCCAAGGTCATACATCTAGTCACTGTCTGAAGTAGAGTCTGAGTTCAGGTCCTCCTGACTTCAAGTCCAGTACTCTGTCCACTGCCTCACTTACCTGTCAGAATGGGGTGTCTGGTGAGGTAGTGAGTTCTTATTTACTGTAATAATAATAATCATAGCTAACATTTATATAACACTTACTAGGTGCCAGGCACTGCACTAAGTGCTTTACAATCATTATCTCACTTGATCCTCACAATAACCCTGGGAGGTAGGTGCCATTATTACATCCCTCTTCCAGGAAACTGTAAAGTTTCTCAGGCCCCAGAGGAAACTGAGGCAAATAGATGTTGAGTGACTTGCCCAGGATCACACAGTTAATGTGTCCTTGGATTTGAATTCAGGTCTTCATAACTTCAGGTCTGATGCTTTATCCACTATGCCGTTTACCTGCCAGACGGGGGTGTCTAGTGAGGGAGTGAATTCTTAATTACTCTAGACGCTAAAGCAGAGTGTGTAAAACCAAAATTTGTCAGGGATGTTGTAGAAGGGATTCATTCCAAGGTGGGGAGTTGATGACCTCCAGGACTTATTCTAGATCTCCAGTTCTATTCCTGATAGTAGGACAATTTTCAGGGAGAATTTCAGTATTCTAGCGAAATCCCTAGCATTGCAGCAAGTACATGTGGGCTGTATCACCCCACTGGTAAGTATTCGTGGAAGCAGGTCACTGATGGGTGAACCTCTGTTCTATTTGACTTTGTCACATTCTGCCCAGTGACTTTATCGAATGAATGGATGACTTTGTAATTGCTTTGTCCCAGTAGGCATAGGGATGCTTATTATCAGAGCTCTTGCCCTGGAGTTTTTTGGCTTGCATTATATTTTAGCTCACAAAGACAGAACTAGACCAAAGGACAGGTTTCTATTCCAGGGGAAAAAAAGACTGGACAGTGTTATAAATGGTGGGACGCAATCCTTGCAAAAACGGAAAGCAACTACAGGGGCACTTTGCTGCAAAGAGACATCAGGGTCAACCCACTTTATGAGAGAATTGATAAAAATGCAAATTTGAAAAACCAAGAGGCCCAACCGTAGGGGAATATGAAAGAAGAGCTTTTCTGTAGAAGAGGGACCGGACTTATTCTGTATTGCCTTATAAGGCTGAATGAGTGGAAATTAAAGAGAAACAGATTGCAGCTCAATACGGGGAAGAACTTGTCTATAGTTAGTGGTATCCAGAAATTGAATATTAGAAGCTAACACTTATATTGTATTTTAAAGTTTGCACTACTGCTTTACATACATTAGTATCTCATTTCTTTTCTTGCAACAGTTCTAGGAAGTTAAGTGCTATCACGATCTCTACTTACAGAGAAGGAAATTGAGGCAGGCAGAGATTCAGTGACTTGCCCAAGGTCATACATCTAGTCCACGTCTGAGGCAGAGCATTCTTAAAAAGAAATAAAAATCAACTTCATTCATTTATTCATTCCTCAAATATGGACTAAGCCTACTATGGGCAAAACGCTGCACTTTGCTCCTCAGCTGTGAGTTCTACTCCCAGGAAGGGTAGAAAGTTCCTAAGTTGAAAATATCAGGATCCTGAGAGAAATGAAAGGTATTTTGAAGCGTGAAGTTTGAACAGAGATACATGAAGAGAGAAATGATAGATATTTTGAAGTACAAAGTTTGAACAGAGATACATGAAAAAGAATTGGACTTGTTAGGACTCTCTGAATATGATGAAGTCTGTGAGAATGATAACGCTGAGACTGAGAATCCAGAAGCTAAATTTCAAATTTGAAGTTATCTCTTAAACTTGGCTTTATAGAGTATTGTTAAGAATAGGAGTTTAAAGTTTGTCTGAGGGAATTGGGTTAAGAAACTTAGAGGACTTATCAGGAGGCCCTACGACATGGTGGCAAGAGACCTGACCTTATTGCCAGGAAGACCTGTTTTAGTCATGCCTGTGTGACCCTGGACCTCGGGACTTAACCTCTCAGGGCCTCAGGCCTATAAGGTGCAGAACTTCCCTAAGCATCCCTATGCCTACTGGGACAAAGCAATTACAAAGTCATCCATTCATTTGATAAATATATATAAGATGTCTTCTTCCACCTTACTTCCCAATGTGTACTCTAAATCAGTGACACTGACCTGCTTGTCCCACAAACAAGACACTACGTCTCTGCACTCTGGGCATTTTCTGTGGCTGTCCCTCATGCCTGGAACATTCCCCCACCTTCCCTCCAATTACTGACCTCCCTGGCTTCCTTTAAGTCCCATCTAAAATTCTAACTTCTATTGGAAGCCTTCTCCAACCCTTTTAATTCTAGTGGCTTCCCTCTGTTAATTACTTCCGATTGAAGCTGTATTTAGCTTACTTTGGATATATTTGTTTATATGTTGTCTTCTCCATTGGATTGTAAGCTCTGTGAGGTCAGGGTCTATCTTTTGCCTCTCTTTGTATCACCAGTCCTTAGAGAGTGCCTGGCACATAATAAATGCTTAATTGATGTTTACTGATGGATTAGGTAGGGGAACTTTGCTCGAGTTTCTTATAACAACAAAATCATAGAGAAGGTCTCCAAAAAAAAAAAAAAGAAAAGAAAAAGAAATGCTAAGGCAAAAAGTTTTCACTGAGATTTTTGTTATAACTGTCCTTGAAATACTTTAGAATGTTTTTTTTTTCATATTGAGATGATTGAGGTTATGATTCTTATATGAACTGAGTATGAAATGATAAATTGAACAAGGTCCTCTGGTCTACCTATGAATGTGTTAAAATCTAGGGCGATCATGGAAGTAATCCTCTGTCCTGGATATTCTTTCAACCAGTCCAACTAGGGAACCCGGTTTTAGTCCTTAGAATATTCTTTATTGAACTGGCCATCCTCAGGCTGCCTCGATCCAAATACTGTGAGGGAGGCTCTAATTATTCTGCCTGAGCTTTGGGTGTTGTCTGACCTTTACCCATTTGTACTAATCTGACGGTAATACCTGTAGGATACATTACAACTAGGCCTGGTGAATTACATTTCATTTCTATGCCAACGTTCTAATGATGTTACCTACTTCAAGACTAAACAAGAGAACTGGAGTCAGAGGACCTGAGTTCGAATTCTGATCTTACTACCTACTTATAGCTTTATTGAATCGTTTAACATCTCTGGACTTCATTTTTCTTATCTATAAATGAGATTAGACTGGATGGTTTCTAAGGTTCCTTAAAACTCAGAATCCTCTAAACCTATTATCTTCTGACCCCAAGGTTCTAGGTGTTTGAGAGGCAAAGGTGGCAGGGCAGAGAGAGTCAACAAACGGGATTTTTGGATTTATTAAGAAAGGGATGATGGATAGTGTATCTCAGTAGTTAGAGCATGTGTTTCCCACCTCAGCCTTGTCAATGGAGAGTGAGGCAGAGTAAAATGCAGAGCTCTGTACCTTTTGTTACCAAATACCAATGTGGAGGGAGTGGGCCACAGGTTAAGATGTTGTTGGGTATGAGGCTTAGTTGGAATCATGTTGGTGCTTCTGTTATGCTTGTGTTTACTCAGTCACTTGTTGATATCAGCATTCTCTTCCCAGATGGGTAGGTAGGTGGTATAGTGGATAGAGTGCTGGGCCTGGAAGACCCGAGTTCAAATCCAGCCTCAGACACTTACTAGCTATGTGATTAGCTAAGCAAGGCACTTAATCTCTTTCTGCTTCAGTTTCTTCAACTGGAAAGTGGGGATGATAACAACAGAACCCAACTCTCAGAGGCATTGTGAAGATTAAGGGAGATAATATTTATAAAGTGTTTAGCGCAGTGCCTGGCACATAGTAGATGCTTATTAAATGCTTATTTCCTTCCTTCCCTAGTGATGTTACTCTAAAGGAAATTCTGCACATTTGAATGGACAGGGCAGACAAACTGACTTGTTAGGCACAAACTGGTGCCCAACAAATTTATTGGGCATCTCCTATCTTAAAGCCCTGAGTGATGAGTGAATACCCCAAGAGAATTAATTTCTCTTACTGGGTAAAGCACTGTGGGGAATGGGACACAAAGATGAGAAAACACAGTTTTTGTTTCTGTGCATGAGATAGACCTGACTGATATTCCAGCTCATGAATTATCCGGGCCTTTTGTATCTGCTTCTGGGCAACTTTTGATCATCTCCCTGTTCCAATGCCAAGTGCTGTGCAGTTTGTAGGGGTCCATTCTGTCCCTCTTGGGGCCCCTCTGCAGATTTTGTGGCACTACACTGTCTTCTTCCTACCTCTTTGGCAACAACCTTTTCTTGACTCCTTTCCTTCCTTCTATCGACTAAATAAAACTTAAGGTCTAAGATACATATATTATAAATATATAAATAATACATATATTATAAATAAATACATATATTATAAATATATAAATGAATATAAAATCTAAGATACATATGTCATAAATATATACATCTCTCTGTATAGATATATCTATGTAGATAGATTTCACATAGAAAGAGGAACTCATGGGGGATATAAATGATAAAGTGTGCTCTCTGTAGTCAGAAAGATCTGAGTTCAAATCCATCCACAGACACTTACTCCACACCCTTGGGCAAGTTACTTAATCTCTGTTTGCTTCAATTTCCTCATATATAAAAAAGGGATAATAATAGCATCTACCTCCCAGGGTTGTTGTGAAGATCAAGTGAGATAATCATTGTAAAGCACTTAGTGCCTGGCACATAGTAAGTGCTATATAAATGATTCTTCTTCTTCTTGTTGTTCTTCTTCTCCTCCTCCTCCTCTTCTTCTTTTTCTTCTTCTTCTTCTTCTTCTTCTTCTTCATCTTCTCCTCCTCCTCCTGCTCTTCCTCCTCCAGAGGAAGAGTTAACAGAGTTAAGTGATTTGCCCAGGGTCATATAGCTAGTAATATCTGGGGATAAATTTGAACTCAGGTCTTCCTGTCTCCGGGCCCAGCATTCTATCCACTACTACCTAGCTGCCCTTTTATGAAATCAGAAATCGAAACTCCTAGAGATTAAGCGACTTGCTAAGGGCTATACAGTGAATAAGCATTAAAGCAGGATTCGGTACTACACTGCCTTTCATACAGAACCACAAAGTATGGGTGGACCATAAAACTTAATCAATAGAAATAAAAAATGCTGTGTTCATTGACATGTTATTTAACCTCCATGGCAACCTCAGGTTTCAAGATGTTTCTGAGGCTCCTTATAGAACTAGCTGAATACTAAGTATACCATAAGCCAACATTTCTTTGGTATGACCTCATTCTCTCACATCTGTAGCCATCTATTTTATTTAGGGGCTGTTTCCTAAGAATAAATAAAATGATTAGAAAGGAATCTGGAAGAGAAAAAGTAGTGAGTCACCTGTATAAATGGAATTGTCATTTATGTAATCCCTGACTTTTGGAGTGAAGACCTGCAATATCTACTATAGATAAAAAATATTTCAGTGGGATATAGCTCTCCACAATGCAAATTCAATTCCTATAATATCATTGCTTCTGACCAAGAGGAGTTTATAGACGAGAGTCATGAGTGAATATTAATAGATATCTCATATGAAGCCTATCAATGAAATGATAATCATATTTCAGAAAATATGTGCAAGGTACATCCTGGTTAAAAAATGGCCACATGATAACTGGAATTAGAAAGGTTATTTGAATTTAAAATGACTTTGACTTATAAAGATATTTTAATCTCTAAAAAAAAAATTGTCCATCATTATCCGCGATGATGATGGGAAGATACCTGAGTGCTATATAGATTCCTGAAAAAGGAAATTTGTTACATTCCTTAGTCATTATTCAGATTCTTATATCTGAGCCCTTGAATTATATGTATTGGCATTTTGTTATTTTCTGCTGCCTGACTTCTGATCATTTCTCTTATCTAGTACATAGTGCCTTGCATTTATTGGGTTCCTATTTCCTTCTTGACACTCCTAATTTGAAGCCTGTGACACTACTTAATTGATCAACACACATTTATTAAGCATTTGCTATGTGCCAGGTAATTATGCTTGACTTTGGGACTGCAAAAATAAAAATTAACAGTTATCTTAAGGAGCTTATACTCAACCAAGGAGGGTATCATTTGTATAATGTATACTAAATATACTTTGTATGAAATATATATGGTAGTAGCAAATATAATATATAATAATACATAATATATATTATACAGTTATGTAATATATACTATACATGTACTATATAATGTATACTATAATGCATATAATACACATGAATTATACATTGCATATAATGTATAGAACATACATATAATGTATACTATACAGGTACTATATGATGTATACTAAATCTACAATGCATATAATATATATAATACACACATAGTAATTATATACTTTAAGTATGTAAAAAAGTATACTCAAGGTAGATTCATAGTGAGGAGGAGGCATATTGCCCTTGTTTTCCTCCTAGTTCTTTGCTCTTTTTTTTTTTTTGGCTCTTACCTGACTTCTTTTCCTTACCCAGCCTGCAAATGGATATATTCTCCAAGGCTCAGAGGTCTCTGCTCTTTTCTCTCTTTTTGCTGATTGCCTTGGGAAAACTATCCCTTTGTTAATGACAACCTTATGGAAGATTCCCAAATCTTCCCAGCCCTCTCTCATATCTAAGTCCTGTATCTCCCATTCCTATAGACCATCAATACTGCTTTTCCATCTATTGCTACTACTAGATACTCAACACAGTGTGATATAATAGAAAGAGCACTGGGTTTATGGTCAGGTGACCTGGGTTCAAATCTCAGATGTTCATTCTATGAATAAATTTAGGCAAGTCACTTCGCCTCTGTGAATATGAGTTTCCTCATCTGAAAAGGGTGGGGAGGAATAAGACTGGATGAGCTCTAAGGTCCTTTCCAACTCTAGATCTATGATTCTGTGATTGTATGATCCTATGATCATGAACTGGCTATGCTTCTCAACTTCCTGGTTGTCAAGGCCTTCCATAAGGCTCTACTCTACCCATCTGATATCATTTCTCATTAACAAGAACTTTAATTTGGCTGGCCCAGTCTTCTTACTTGACCCTCCTCTCTCTCCTTGCCTACATACATACAATGCTCATTTTTGCTCCTGTTTTTTTTTTGTTTCCTTCCCCTTTTATGGAATGCTATTCCTTCCTTTCATCTTTCCTCCCTCCCTCCCTTCCTTCCATCCTCTCTCTCTCCCTCCCTTCTTTCCTCTTTCATTCATCCCAACCCTCCTCATGTTTCAAAGCCCACCTCAAGTCATTCCTCTTAGATTTGACTGCATTCCTTTTATAGCAACTCATCTTCTCTGTGAAACTTTTCTTGTTAACTCCAGTCCATACTGGTCTCTGTTCCCCAGCTTCTTCTGTATTTATTGTCTATACTGCATAATACTGTCTTGTTACATGCTGCCTTTTTCTCAGTTTTTGAGAAATAATTTAATATTTGATTATGTCATTATGTGATACTAAAATATATAAAGACAGGAAAATTTAATTTTTCCTAGCATATGTGGCATTGCCAGTAGAACATTCCCACTACAAGAATTTATAGACAGTTTACTTTCCATGTGAACATACGTTTAGATATAAACAGATACTTGACTTCGGGGTGAGGACCACGATTGGATTATCTGTAAGAATTCTGACCAGCTCTAAGATAAGATATTGAAATAGAAAAATGTCAATATCTTATCTTAGAGTGGAGTTGACCTAAAGTTCTTGGAGGCTATATCAACATATTTCTAGAAGTTCAGAAGGTTCCTACTAAATTGGAAAGGCTTTGAGTATGAGTTCAATGATGTACCACATTTCATTCATTTAAGGGACAACCTACTAAAGTACAAAGATGCTCATCCCCTGAAGAATGACCAAGGTGGTAGTTTTTGAGTTTCATGGCTACTCATAATGATTATCATCTAAGGCATGAAGGCATTGCAACCTATATCAATGAAAAGATTACTCCCAGCAATGAAATAATGAATCTTCTGAAGTATTGAAAATAATATACTATGCTAAAGCTCTATTCTGATGCTTTATTGTAGTGTGGGAGTTACTCTGTGTTCTCAAAGGCAGTGGTAGCAGAATACAAGTTCTGATAGGTCCTGCCAAGTCAAAAACTTTCACCTGGTAAAGGAGCATATGTCTGTTATCTCAGTGATTCTTAACTCAAAGCACACTGGAAGTGCTCAATGAATATTTTTTTCAAAGAATCATAGAATCTTAGAGTTGAAAAGAACCTTACAGGTAATCTACTCTAACCCATACCTGAATGATTATCTCTTCTAAAACTCCTAAAATGGTCACCCCTCCCCCCACTCGTCTCTGCTTCCACTTGAATATGTTCAGTGATGAGGAACTCACTATCATGCAAAGCATCACATTCTGTTTTTGTATAGCTTTCATTGTTAGAAAGTTTTCACTTGGGTGTGGAGCCAAGATGGCGGCTGGAAAGCAGGGACTGGTGTGAGCTCCCCACCAAGTCCTTCCAAAAACCTATAAAAAATGGATCTGAACCAATTCTAGAACTGCAGAACCCACAAAGTGGCAGAGGGAAGCAGGGTTCCAGCCCAGGACAGCCTGGATGGTCTCTGGGTAAGGTCTGTCCTGCACAGAGCTGGGAGCTGAGGGGAGCGGAGCTGAGCCAAGGAGAGCCCAGCGTGCATGGCACAGTCTGACCAGACCGTGGACCGACCAGACCAGGAGCTGAGTGGAGAGTGCCCTAGCGTCCTGAATTACTGAGCTGTGGCATTTACCAGACCACAACCCACAAACAGCAAAGACAACAGAGAAGGTTAGTGGGAAAAGCTGCAGGGACTGAGTTTGCAGTCGGCCACCACCCCTGGGGCAGTGGAGGTGGGGCAGCTTTAGAACTATAGCTGCAGTAGCTTCTGGCCCCAGGCCCACCTGGTGGGAGAAATTAAGTGGTGGATCAGAGCAGGAATGAAGACCCTGCTGAAGATTTAAGCCCAGTCCAGGTAGGGGGTTCTTGGGGAAGGAGGA